>JAKTVG010000488.1:0-16887 GCA_030557085.1 Candida gigantensis
GGTGAAGTCACTGATGGTTTAGACATTGTCAAGAAGATTGAATCTTACGGTTCCGGTAGTGGTGCTACTTCTAAGAAGATTGTCGTTGAAAAATCCGGTCAATTGTAAATGAAGAAATGATAATGATTTGAAATTTGCTTTTTTTTAATTGTACTTTCTCTCTATCTTTGCTTGAATAGTTTTTCATGATTTATAAAAGAAAAATATACAATTAAGAAATTTATTGGATTTAGCGTTATTGTACACATCGAAATGTAGAGATTAATCTTGTAAGTTTAGAGGACACGAATACGCCGACGATATTCTATTATAACTCTGGGGTGTGGTCGTGTGGAATATTCGGAAACGCAGCAAGATTCGTTTGCAACCACACCACGTTTTCCCAATATTTTTTTTCCCCAATAACAACTTGAAGTATCGCAGGGGAATGATGGGCAGCACCACCCAATAATTAATAATAACCTTGGCTAAAAGGAGATGAATGAGTCAATAGGTAGGGTGTTTATAAACGTTAAAATGGGGGATCTCTAAACTTAAAAAACCAATGACAGTCAATCATCTTTCAAACTATATGTCATAAATACAATTCTGCTTTCGTTCTACTATGTTATCACTTAGTTTTGCTTGTCATTTTGCTCAGTAATATAGGCAAATCACGTTGGATTGGAATTGGAGGTATTTGTCTAGTTTCCTTTTTAAATTTGCAAAACAGTGTACGATAAATAAATAACGGCGAACGCATCAGAATATAGAAGTATTTTGAAATTTTCAGAGTAGTTTTGCTACAAAACTGGTTGCAACCGCTTGCGGCCTTTTACGAGAAAGTAGTACAGAATTGATAACTTATAGAACCCTTTTCAAACGTGTTTGCGTTAAATCGTTCATTTACCTCAGTTCTAAAGCTACTAATTCTTTCAAAAAACTAAAAATATTTGATTTTTGTAGATAACCAGAGCTAACTTACCATATTACAACCGTGGAAAAAACATTTACAATGTGGCATTACTATTAACAAGCAGTAAATATCGCAGTTCGATCGAGAAACGAGTGAATGATTTTTGCATAGTTTTTGCTTCAAACAACGAGTAAAAAACAGTGTGACAATTAGGTTTTTTTTATAGCAGTTGTCCAGTGTGGTATAAACGTAATTGTACTCAAAATTGAGTAATCTAAATTGGTGATTTTGTGACGATCATCAATTGAGCGAAACTACTTGGGTGCAAAAATTGAAGGTTATATTTCATAAGAGGAAGCCCCGTGCCGTGGGAACAATAAAGTTCAGAAGAACTTCATTTTCGTCAGAGAATGATGTATATTGTGTCATCTAATACGCAAAAGGACGAGGCTTCCGCCTAAATTTAGCAGCTTGCGCATGTACTGTGGTTGAATGGCGAATATCTTTCACGATCAGAGGGTTGCTCTTTTTCCGCAAAATTTCGCAAAAACACCAGAAACTTGACCTGAAATTGTAAAGTGTACAAAATCATCATCAAAAACAAAGTGTTATGAATCTTTGATTATTCAAAGTGGTTACTGTGGTAGAGCCGTACCAAATTTCACTAAGTAAGTTGACTATTCTTCACAGTGTTTACCTTCCAAAAAATGTAGGATTGGCCCCGAAAGACTTGCCCAATTATTTTTATTCACAACTTCTTCGCCCGTCTCAGTTTCGTTGCAGAAAGACCTAATTTCAAGAAAGCCACGACCCAGCACCATTTTTTTGAAGTGGAGGCGCTTATTGTTATGCACGGCTGATTATGCAAGTCTCACAAATAAATAAAGAAACTTCTTTTCATTTTTCGCGTTGTGGTCTAAAGATCAATAAATATCTCAACCCCACAAACCACACCTTTACAATACAAGCATACGTAATGAAGAAATATATCAATGGCACTGTGCAATCATGGTGGTTATATGAAAAGCGTATCGGCTTGATATCTATTAACTTGAATGTTTGTTGGGTTCGTACACAGTCAGGTGAAAAAAATCGGATGTCGGGCGGCGAAATTAACAAACAAAAGAAAGAAAGAGCAACCACCTGGAACGCGAATCGCATTCTATTGCGTCGTAATTCTTTCACAAAACCAAAGTTTCCAAAATACAAACAAATGCATAGTTGACGAAAACATGATTTTTCTTCTGCCCATTTTACTATGTATTTTCTTCTTTTTTACCACCTATTTTTAACAAACTTATTGCAACAAGAGCATAATCTGAAGTTATACCGTGTAGGAGTAAGTTATATACCTGAAATTACCTGCTCAGTCAAAAAAAACCTGGATTTCGGATATGTTTTTTTCAAGCGACAAACGGAAAACACTTTGTGTAATAAAAACAACTTATCATTCTGAATGCTTGCTAAAACGCAAGTTCTAAATATTTCAGTACCTCCCAGCCCCAACTTGGAATCAATCAGTACCAAAACCATTTCATAATTAAAAGACAAATGATTTTTCAGAATTGCTATAAATACTGTATATATTTCACTAATACCCTGTAAATCCCAATTTTTGTCTTCTTTTTCCTTCTGTTTGCTTTTTTTATAAATCACTACACTTCACTACTTCAATTATCAATGGTTCAAATTCAACAAAGAGATATTTTTTCTGATGTTAGCAACATCATTGCAGCTGGTATTGGCGGTGCTGCTACTACCATCGGCGACGGTGTATATGTCACTTTAACTGCAGACGCTCAAGGGAGCTGGGCAGCTGCCAGTTCAGGTGCTTCAGGTTTGATTGTCGAATTTAAATCAGGTGCCACCGGTGACGCACAAGGCTACCAAGTTTTAACTAATGTCGGCGCTGGGTACTTCTCCACCGTAACTGAAGGTGTTGTGTCAAATTGGGCTCAAGTCACTAGCCTGGTTGCCGCTCAAGCTGCACTCGTGGCTGCATCAGGCACTGCTACAGATACAGCAAGTGCTACTGGAACTGGTTCTGATGAAACCAAATCTGCCACTGGAACTGGTTCTGACGAATCAGCAGCCACTACTGGAACTGGTTCCGATGAATCCAAATCAGCTACTGGAACTGGTTCTGATGAATCCAAATCAGCTACTGGAACTGGTTCTGACGAATCAGCATCTGCCACTGGAACTGGTTCCGATGACTCAACTGCTACTGAAACTGGTGCTGATGCTTCAAAGTCTGGTACCGAATCTGGCTCTGATGACTCATCTGCTACTGAAACTGGTGCTGATGCTTCAAAGTCTGGTACTGAAACTGGCTCTGATGACTCATCTGCTACTGAAACTGGTGCTGATGCTTCAAAGTCTGGTACCGAATCTGGCTCTGATGACTCATCTGCTACTGAAACTGGTGCTGATGCTTCAAAGTCTGGTACCGAAACTGGTGCTGATGCTTCTGCCACTGAAACTGGTTCCGATGCTTCTAAGTCTGGTACTGAAACTGGTTCTGATGAATCCAAATCTGCTACTGAAACTGGTTCCGATGAATCCAAATCCGCCACTGAAACTGGTTCTGATGAATCCAAATCATCTACTGAATCAGGTTCTGATAAATCAGAATCAGCTAGTGAAACTGGTTCCGATGAATCCAAATCTGCTAGTGAAACTGGTTCTGATGAATCAAAATCTACTGAATCAGGTTCTGGATCTGAAACTACAACTAAAGAAGGAAGTGGAAGTGCAACTACTTCTGACTCCAGCGCATCTGGTTCAGAAAGCACATCTACCAAGAATGGAGCTGTTGCAATTGGCCAACAAGGCAACTGGAAGAGCTCAGCAGCAATTGCCGGTTTCGTTGGTTTCTCATTTATCTTCAGTTTGTTTTAATAGTGGTTTAGACACTTGTATAATATTGTATCCCGTATTTCGTAATCAAAAATAAATTTTCAAAACGTTAATAACAACTCTACATTTGTCAACTGGTGGCTTGGCACCTATTCATAAACCAATAGGCACGTGAGGGCTTGGGTTTAGAACTACATCAGGGAGCGACCAGTATTAGGTAATCACATTCCCAAATGGCAAAACCCTATCACATTTCCGGTTAACGTGACTATAATTACTTCTGCATTTCTCTAATAACTGATGATCAGACTGTATACTATACTGATTAATTCCTATTAGTATTTTGTATGAAAAACCTGAATTTTAACGGCCCTTAAGGTGATATGGAGAAAGTTACGTCCCAGTAAAAGTTTTTAAGCAACTTGGTACTTATCGCGATCGCTCAATTCCATCTCAAGAACCCAGTAGTTTATTCTTTTAAGAAAATATGTGGTTTGCTTTTGCGGAACATATAGTACCTCAGGACATGTTCAATTGATAGTACAAATTTGCTGACAGGGTAACAAAAAGGCGAAGTCAATGTTTTACATTTCCATATAATCAAATCTGGAAAATTTTCCAGGGGAGCAATACATACGATTTATATTGTTCAATACAATCTAAACACAAAAAATAATCAATCTATACATAAAAATAAAACACGTAAAGTTACAATACTAATAAGACGACTTAGTATGAGCTGGTGGCGGTCCATTGGGTCTCGAATATTCATCTGATTGATAAGTTCCTTCCTGTTGCGGAGCATATCCTTGTTGAGTATTGTATCCACCATACCCTGGCTCTGAAGTTTGCGGGTACTGTGGGGGTACATAGCCCGGGGTGGGCTGAGGAGGCAAGTCAGTATTTCCGTTTCCGTTTGGAGGATAGTAAGTGTTTTGATATTGGGTACCATTGTAATAATTTCCGTTTGGTTGTGTAGCATAAACTGCCCTTTGTTGTCTCCTTCTTCTAAGGAATATAAAGAGGAAGGCAAAGATGGGGATTAAGATTAATAACCATAATAACCATCTCCACTTCCACCAAGTTGAGGAATAGTTGTTCGGGTAGTAGTAGTATCTTTTGACTAGTTCCTTGGTTTCTTCAAAGTCTGGCACATACATGATTGATGAGATGAAATGGGAAGAAAGTAATAGTTAAAAAAGAAGAATTGGAATTGAATTGTATTTAATAATAGGAAATTTCAATGGCACAGCATCCTGCGTCATTTTCTTTTTGTTTTTTCTTAGCAGTAATATTCGTAAGTCGCAGTAGAAACAGAAAAACAGTGAGGCTAAGAAAAAAAACACTAAGTAATTACTAGTGAGTTTTAGTGTGTGGTTACAATTGGGCTGTTACATAAGCTGTCTTAATTAACTACACCACCCTCACCAAGCAACACAGCCTTTATTTGCTCGAATACCCGGAATCATTCTTAAAAGCATGTAAACCACACCACAACTATCGCTTTGGTGTCCAACTGTATTCTTGCTCTTTGATGACAGGTGTCCAGGTACTTTTAGTATCTAATCTTTGAAATAGTCCGGTATGTCACGTGATCTACGGTTGCAAGGTGACTTGACCAAGAACAATCTTGATGTCGTTCATATAGTAATACTGCTGCTATTTCTTTGAAACTATTTAAGACAGTCATGAAGCAGAGCACAGAAATGATGGTTGCAATTGCTGTCAATGTAAATATCTGCAAAGATTTACTCGAGAGATACCAGCGCACTCTATTTAAGGTTTTATAGAATATTTTATTAGTACCTAACAATCCACCACTTCATTTTTGTTGTTCCTATCGTCTAGTAGGAAGCCTTTATTGTTTTTATTGATTGGGAACTAAATACCTACCATTCGTGAACTCTTTATTGAAGGGCCACAAAATACAAACTATAATAGTACTTACTTGATTCACCCACAAAGCAAAGTGTATGTGGTGCATTCTTTCGTGAACACGGACAAAAAAACGCAACTCACCCACTTCTTCTGTATTGTGAGTACATAAATTAATTGTGCAAGTACAAACACGAATCAATAAAAAAAAAAAAAAATAAAATTAAAATATAATACCCATACAATACTCTACAAGGGGATAGACACACACAGAAGCATATATTCAAAGAAATCAGCACATTTGTACCATATTATTGTTTTCATTTTATCAACATTTATTTTTCAACATTTGTTTTCGTTTTCGTTTGATTTTTTATTTCTTTCTTATATTTACGGTTTTTAATCAACTGCCTTCTGTTGGTTCCAATATTTCCCTTATCAATTGAAGATCTACTGAAGTCGGTCTACTTTGACTAGTTACTATGAGTTCAGATAATTCATGGGCAGAAAATGAATCCACGCCAGCAACAACTTCAATAAAATCAAAACCACAGAAACCGCAAGCTATTGGAGCTTCAGGTCCTGGTGAACTAAGACCACTTCGATTGACTAAACAACGCAATAGAAATTCTATTATCTCCACCACATCCTCGAATAGTCCTAGTGGTACTCCAACCACTTCATCATTTACTTCACCTAGTAGGAAAACCAGTGCTCCCAATGAGGAGTTCCATTGTCGTCCTATTAGGCTCGGACGTAATGCAAGTGTTGTTGAAGAGAGAAGAAAGTCGGACCCATTTGTCAAAAAGCTGTTTGAAAGACAACTGGAGATTAAGAAATCAATAGGAGAAGAAGAAGAGCAGCAAAGACAACATCATCAAGAACAGGATCAGCATCAAATTATAGACCCACAGTACCTGATTCAACAAGTCATACAATCTCGATCAAGCGAGCTGTCCAACAGACAACTGATTGATTCACAAAGAACTAAATCAGATTCTTCTAATTCACCTAAGCGAAGATCTATCCAAATTAAAAATCTTCCCATAACTGCTACAAAATTGACGAAAACTTCATCACGACGTCCTAGTGAATCCAAATATGATGATATGATATTTGCAATTTGTTTAGTAGATTTCCATCATCAAAGAGGTCCTGAGATCCAGTGGTGGAAATCTAATTATCATCCAGATTATGAACCAAATTTATTTAAAAATATTCCATTTCAAGCACTTCCGGATGGTTCTCATTTATTTGAAGAAACTTTCTCCAATTTTAATTTAATTTATGATTTTGATCAACAAAAATCAATTGATGATTTCAAAGATGTCAATGACTTTAAAGGAGATCCACGACATTTGAAAACATTATTTGGTTGTTCTTGTGTACGACAAGTGAAAACTAGTGATTTATCTGAAGAAGAAAGAGAAAGAAATAAAGAAATTACTAGATCTATTGTACAAAAGGCGATTGTTATAATTGTTCGAAAACAACCTATATTTACTAAAATTAAAGATAAATTGTCAATTATAGCCAAAAGTTATTTCCAACAAGAAACATTTGATAATTTTGAAGTTTTGGAAAATTTATTTGAGAATTTGAATGGACAATTCAAATTAGTAGATAATGAAATGCATACTGAGTTGGAACAAGAAGAAGAAAATTATGTTAATTTGAATCTAAAGACTACTTTGACGAAATTTAGACTGAGATTTTTAATTATTTTCAAGAGCTTGTTATTAGAGAAGAAAGTTCTCATATATTCAAACAATAATCTCGAAGCCCTCACCCAATTTCAAAACAATTTAGTTTCTTTGATGCCTAATTTAATTAATAATTTAGATGATTCTGGTTGTCCCTTGATAGATTACGCGGAAACAAATGGACCATTATCGAAACCACAATCATTAAATACCACTAATAGAGTATCGATGTTGCGATTTTTTGGATTACCATTACAGATATTCAATACGAAAAATTCATTTTGGAACCCATATTTACCTTTGCAACAATTGGACGAGTTGGCAATTCAAAGTTTTATGATTGGATGTTCCAATCTTTTATTTGTCAATCAAGCAACAATGTTTGGTGTCGATGTTTTAATTAATTTGGATACCAATGAAGTCACATACCCGAAAAATTTACACGTACCAGAAGAATTAACATTGAGTACTTTGGATAAGAAATTTATTCAACATTTAGTAAATGCAGATCAAAATTCCACCAAACATGATGATTTTGTCGGGAGTGATGATTATATACGGTATCAATTTGAAGACTATTTAAATTCATTAATTTCCACAATGAGGTATAATCAATATTCAGAAAGATTTGGACAACCACCACCGGGATTTAGTGAAGCTAGTCGTATCAATGAATTTAACAGTAAATTCATAACGGCTTGGAAAAAAACTCAGAATTTCAAAATATGGAATACTATGGCTGATGAGTTTATTTTCAATTTTATAGAACCGAAACATGTTGCTAATGATTTGAAAGATGAACCTTATTCAATCAATAAAAATATTTCGAATTTTTTCAATAGTTTTAAATCGAAAAGCAATGGTGTTTCAACTAACAATGGGAATGATGATATCAAGATCAAGGCACATAAATTTATAGAAGATGAGCCAAAGAAGGAAGATGACGAGAATAATGACGACCACCATGATACCATTGATGAATTAGTTGCAGGGTTTGAGAAAGTGGGACCAGCAGATGATAGATCTACAATAACACCAACTACTACTTCAACGGCGAATTCATCACCGTCAAACATTGCAACTGCAACTACTACACCGGCATCTAATACAGATACAGTTGGAAAACGATTATCTAGCTGGACATCCGGTTGGGGATTTGGAAAGAAATAGAAATATAGCTTAAGTATACACACACATATTTATATATATAAACGCAAAAAGTCAAAGTCTCTTAGTTTTTTTTTTAAAAAAAGTACGTAAATTAGAAAGTTCTTACAAAGATGCACCGATAAAATCACTCACTAAACTAGCGAGACCAAGGGTATTAGTCCAAGCTGAGAAAAAAGTAGAGGGACCATTGATAGGAACATCACCCTTACGTCCAAACCAAACACGACCGCCATATTTCTGTTGAGAACTAGCTATCAGTTTATCCTTCTTGACGTTATATGGAGGATATCTTACTTTAAGCATCCAATCATTCCATAAAAATTGTTCCATAGTGGTACGTTCATGAGTAAAAGCACGATATGAAAATTCTCCATGGTATGAACCGTATCCGGAATTACCAATTCCACCAAATGGAGCATTATGTAATGAAATGTGCATTAATACATCGTTGATTACCATTCCTCCTGATCTTATCATTGTTGAGATAGTGTTGATTTGAGAATTGTATTTCTTGGATGGTGATCCACTGGTGAAGATATATTGCGCCAATGGTGTATCGTGGTGAGCAATGATCTGATGACATGCTTGCTTAACATCAGAGTAAGTTAATATAGGTAATATTGGACCAAAAATTTCTTCCTTCATTGAAGAATCATCCCATTGAACATTGTCAATGACGGTAGGTGCAACGTATTTGGAATCAGCATGGAATTTCCCACCGGTTATTACTGTACCTGATGTTGTATCAATAATGTTTTTCATCTTATTGAAAGCACGATCATGAATCAAATGAGTGAAATTACTCTTTTCATCAATGTTTGGGAAAAATTCCTTCTCAATGACATCTTTCAAAGCCTTGACAAATTTATCATGTTTTGATTCAGCAACGTAAACATAATCTACCCCAATACATGTTTGACCAGCATTAACGAATCTACCCCATGCAATTCTACGGGCAATAATTGGTAAATCTTTATCAACAACATCGTCCAAGATAAAAGCTGGAGACTTCCCACCTAATTCCAAAATAACAGGGGTTAATGTCTCAGCTGCTTTCTTAGCGATAATTGTACCGACCATATTATTACCTGTATAAACGATCTTGTCAAATTTCTGATCCAATAATTTGGTTGTTTCAGGTATACCACCATTCACAGCAAAGAAAATTTCCGGGTCCAAAGCTTTAGTTAATAAACTAGTAAACAATTTGGAAAAATTAGGTGTCAATTCTGATGGCTTGAAAGCAACGGTGTTTCCACCAGCAATGGCACCAGCGATAGGAGAAATAGAAACCAAGAATGGATAATTGAAAGCAGAAATGATCAATACTGCACCCACTGGAATTCTTTCGATATAAACTGGGTTAGTGGCTAAATTAAGTGGTAATTCATCAACTGGTTTTGGTTTGCTCCATTGTTGAAGTTTCGACATAATGAATAATAATTCACTTAATCCACCTGCAATTTCATAATTCTTGGTTTCTGAAGGTACACGATGGAAATCTTTTTCTAATGCATCACATAAGGCATTTTCATTGTCTTTCATGATAAAATAGAGGTTTCTTAATTGTTTTAATCTGAATTGCAATGAATGGGTCTTACCACTGTGGAACCCTTGAGTTATTTTGTCAATACCAACAGGGATCTCGGATAATTCAGTGAATTCCAATATGGATTTGGGTTCTGATGCCTTAGATGAAGTGATTGAGGTAGCTTCAACTACAACATCCAGTTTTTCCTCATCTTTCAATGGTTTTTCGACAATAACAGGTGTTTCTTCTGATTTCTTTTCTGGTTCAACTTCTTTGGTAGGAGCAATTGGTGCTTCTACTTTTTTGGTTGGCTCAACTTTGTTGGTTGTCTCAACTTTGTTATTGGTTTTCCCTTCAGCAATATCAATTAATCTAGCAGTGTTATTACTTCTTGTAATTGATACTCTTCTTACTGGTGGTTCGACCTCTGAAGTAGCTTCAACTTGTTCTAACTTAGGTCTTTCGATTGTGGAGGCGTCTTTTGATTTAGGTTTAGCCGAGGTCTTTGGTTTCTCCTCAGGCTTTGATTTCTTCAACTTTGACAATTTACTCATGATTGATTTGCGAATGGTGACTGTAGTTATAACAAGGTCTTATAAGAAAGAAAGAAAATATTGATTTAGTTTTATACTTTTCGTATAAATTTTATTTTGCCTTTTGTAGTTGGTTTGAAATGAAAAAAAAAAAGGAATATGAAAATCAAATTATTGAGGAGTAAATGAATGTGAAAAATATGCAGGTTGTAATTTGGTTGTTGATTTTTGTTTTGCAATGTCCTGTGTCCTGTGGTTTTGTTGTGGGGCAACCGAAAAAAACGGACTTGCGACACTGCGGATTTAATATGCACTATGTGGTATTACTTCTTTTATCCAACAACCGTAAGGTAATTTATCATCCGATCGGAAAGCGGATTCCTCTTGATCAGCATACAGACATGTTAAACTTTATTTTCTTGTATAAGTCAACACATTCCCACTTCGAATAAACGTTTCTGCTGGAATTAAGCTACGATTTGTGGGTTCTAACAAAAGTGTTCAACAACAATGAAACTCCGCATATAAGTCACGTGATACAAAATGCTACTGATAGCGAACCATGACAAAAGAACAAAAAAATGCTATCTGAACTTGCACTCCATGAATTACCTCATCGAAAGATGTCTTCACAGATGAAAAGTGGATTAACAGAAGAGCAGAGACAAAGAATAGTATGTGAAAAAGTGAATACCCCTTGATAATTTGGAATATTTGATTTACTAACAAGTTTCGTTTTAGGAAGCCAATAGACAGAGAGCTTTAGAACGATTGAATCTGAAGAAGAAGAAAGCGTCGGAGCAAGCTAAAGGCTTAACATCAACCCCAGCTGCTGCTGATTCCGTGGCAACAACCGCTACTAACACCGATAATAGACGGAATGCTTCACCCCCCACGAAAACATTAAGTCAAATAGTTCACTCGGAATCAATTCAAGTTCTGTCTAGATTCGTGGAAATTGAAACTGATGGTTCAGTGAAAAAGAGACGTGTTCTTACAGAAGAACAGAAACAAAAAATCGAGCAGAATAGACTAAGAGCAATAGAGCTTCGAAAGAAATTAGAACAGAAAGACCAAAACCAAAACCAAAACCAATCGACTACTACAACTGGCCCCGTTGATAATATTCGTTTGAACCAGAACAGGCAAGGTGACACTTTCAATTCAACAAGCAAGTATCAGCCTCCTCCAATTCGACGAAAAGACTATATTGAATATGATTTTTCAACAATGAATGACTCAAAAGGGGGGTTTATTCAAGACGAGAAATCGACTTTCAAAAGCGCAAATGAACAGTCATTAGACGACTGGAAGAATAAACAAAAAGAGTTGCAACGTATAAAAGAATTGCCACCACCAATGGACTTGGCAAACATTCCACGATGTCGGGAGTGTGATTCGATGGAGGTTGATATCAATTTGCATACAAACTTCAACGTGAAGGCGTGTCGGAAATGTGTGAAAGAAAAGCCTGACAAATATTCGTTACTTACCAAGACGGAATGCAAAGAAGATTACTTATTAACTGAACCAGAATTACAAGATACATCACTTCTACCTCGAATTGAGAAGCCCAATCCACATGGGTACAGTCGAATGCAATTATTTGTTCGTTTCCAAGTTGAAGAATATGCGTGGAAGAAATGGGGTGGTCCTGATGAATTAGATAACGAATGGGAAAGACGTGAACAGAACAAGATCAAGAGGAAAGAGAAAAAGTACCAAGACCAACTTCGTGAAATGAGGAAACGAACCAGAGCAGAAGAGTATACACGTAAATTAAGAGATGGCAAATCGTTAGGAGAGAAACATGTGCATGACTGGGCTGCGCCAATCAATATCGACAAGCATACGATTAAGAGAAGATGCATAGATTGTGGTATTGAGACAGAAGAGGTTGTGATATGATTGGTGGCAAACTGTTATAGTGTATGTGATATGTAATATGTGTGTAAGATATTTAGTAGTGTACCATGGCACAATTTGCCTTGGAAGTATGAAGAATGTTCTTTTTCGTTCCATGCAATTCCATCACAAAATAATTTTCACCTTTTTTTCTCACTTTGACCAACGCGGTGGTGGTGGTTGCCAATCTTATAAATTCAACTGAAAATTCTTTCTCCCCGTTTTTCTTAATCCCACTTTTTTCCCTTCTTTTCCGAATTACAACACCCTATTCAATAATTAATCATTCATAATGGCTGACGCAAAAGTTGAAACTCATGAATTCACCGCTGAGATCTCTCAGTTGATGTCTTTGATCATTAACACAGTTTACTCAAACAAAGAAATTTTCTTGAGAGAATTGATCTCCAATGCTTCTGATGCTTTGGACAAGATTAGATACCAAGCTTTGTCTGATCCATCTCAATTGGAATCCGAACCAGAATTGTTCATTAGAATTATTCCTCAAAAAGACCAAAAAGTTTTGGAAATTAGAGATTCCGGTATTGGTATGACCAAAGCTGATTTGGTTAACAATTTGGGTACCATTGCTAAATCTGGTACTAAATCATTTATGGAAGCTTTAAGTGCTGGTGCCGATGTTTCTATGATTGGTCAATTCGGTGTGGGTTTCTACTCCTTATTCTTGGTTGCTGACCACGTTCAAGTTATCTCTAAACACAATGATGACGAACAATACATTTGGGAATCTAATGCTGGTGGTAAATTCACTGTCACTTTGGATGAAACCAACGAAAGATTGGGCCGTGGTACCATGTTGAGATTGTTCTTGAAAGAAGATCAATTGGAATACTTGGAAGAAAAAAGAATCAAAGAAGTTGTCAAGAAACACTCTGAATTCGTTGCTTACCCAATTCAATTAGTTGTCACTAAAGAAGTTGAAAAAGAAATCCCAGAAGACGAAACTTTAGCTGAAGATGAAGACAAAGCTACTGATGAAGATGACAAGAAACCAAAATTGGAAGAAGTTGAAGATGAAGATGAAAAGAAAGAAAAGAAGACTAAAAAGGTCAAGGAAGAAGTTACTGAAACCGAAGAATTGAACAAGACCAAACCATTGTGGACCAGAAACCCATCTGATATTACTCAAGAAGAATACAATGCTTTCTACAAGTCTATTTCCAACGATTGGGAAGATCCATTAGCTGTCAAACATTTCTCCGTTGAAGGTCAATTGGAATTCAGAGCTATCTTGTTTGTTCCAAAGAGAGCTCCATTTGATGCTTTTGAATCTAAAAAGAAGAAGAATAACATCAAGTTGTACGTCCGTAGAGTCTTTATCACTGACGATGCTGAAGAATTGATTCCAGAATGGTTGAGTTTCATCAGAGGTGTTGTTGATTCTGAAGATTTGCCATTGAACTTGTCAAGAGAAATGTTGCAACAAAACAAGATTTTGAAAGTCATTAGAAAGAACATTGTCAAGAAGATGATTGAAACTTTCAATGAAATTTCAGAAGATCAAGAACAATTCAACCAATTCTACACTGCTTTCTCCAAGAACATCAAATTAGGTATTCACGAAGATGCTCAAAACAGACAATCTTTGGCTAAATTGTTGAGATACTACTCCACTAAATCAAGTGAAGAAATGACTTCATTGTCTGATTATGTCACTAGAATGCAAGAACACCAAAAGAATATCTACTACATCACTGGTGAATCTATTAAAGCCGTTGAAAAATCTCCATTCTTGGATGCCTTGAAGGCCAAGAACTTTGAAGTTTTGTTCATGGTTGACCCAATTGACGAATATGCCATGACTCAATTGAAAGAATTCGAAGACAAGAAATTGGTTGACATCACTAAAGATTTCGAATTAGAAGAAACCGATGAAGAAAAGACCACTAGAGAACAACAAATTAAAGATTTCGAACCATTGACCAAAGCTTTGAAAGATATCCTTGGTGATCAAGTTGAAAAAGTTGTTGTTTCTGACAAACTTGTTGATGCTCCAGCTGCTATCAGAACCGGTCAATTTGGTTGGTCTGCTAATATGGAAAGAATCATGAAAGCTCAAGCTTTGAGAGATACTACCATGTCCTCTTACATGTCATCTAAGAAGACCTTTGAAATTTCTCCAAAATCTCCAATTATTAAAGAATTGAAGAAGAAAGTTGAAGAAGATGGTGCTGAAGACAAGACCGTTAAGGACTTGACCACTTTGTTGTTTGATACCGCTTTGTTGACTTCTGGTTTCACTTTAGATGAACCATCCAACTTTGCTCACAGAATTAACAGATTGATTGCTTTAGGATTAAACATTGATGATGATTCTGAAGAAACTGCTATTGAACCAGAATCCACCACCACTGCTTCAACTGACGAACCAGCTGGTGAATCTGCTATGGAAGAAGTTGATTAAACGATGTTCACGTTCTAAAATATTCAATCCCTGTATTTAGAAAGTAATAATATAATGTTCGATTAAGACAATTTTTTCATGTAGAATGACGCACGTGCTCCGTCTCGTCTTTTTCTTTCGCGTGCATCAATATAAAATTTCCCCCATTATTATCTTGTCGCGCGGTAGTAACGGTCGCTCGTGCTGCTGCCACTGCCTCCCTTCAAGCTGTCACGGCTGTTGGTTCGATTCGTTGAACAAGAACCCAAATCTTCTTTGTTTGCTCTTCCAGCACAAAAAAAAATTTGAGACGAAGTTTTATATATCTCTCTTGTTTCACATCCAATTTAACAGTCACCAAGTGTTCCCACAAAGGACAGAAAAGAAGATCAATAGAAATGGGGCTTTTTATTCCAACCAACAAGTTGCATAACTTGAAACTATACAAGTACTCATCAGAAGATCATTCAATCATTTCCAAATATATCTTGAAAAGATGGTGGAATTATTTTGTTCAAATATTCCCATTGTCAATGGCACCTAATGTTGTTACATTATTAGGATTATTCTTCATCATTGCCAATTTATTAGCTGTATTTTATTATGATCCTTATTTGAATGAACCTCAACCTACTTGGTGTTATTTCTTTTATGCGTTTGGATTATTCATGTATCAAACTTTTGATGGATGTGATGGAGCTCATGCTAGAAGAACAGGGCAAAGTGGACCATTGGGTGAATTGTTTGATCATTCAATCGATGCTATAAATACTACTTTTGGATCAATTATATTTGCTAGTGTTTTGAAAATGGGATACGGTTGGTTATTTTTCACTAGTCAATTTGCAACCGTTTGTAATTTTTACACTTCGACATGGGAAGAATATCATACACATACTTTATTCTTGAGTAAATTTAGTGGACCTGTTGAAGGGATTTTAATGATTTGTGTGGTTTATATAATCACAGGGGTTTTAGGACCTGATATTTGGACCATCACATTGTTTGAATTGAACTTGACTAGCATGGGTTATGGATATTATAAAGTTGACACATCCATCATTTATGCCGGTATTGGATTAGCTTCTTTATATTTCAACATTGTTTCAGCAATGCAGAATGTTTCCAAACATTATAGAAACAAAGATTCCAAAGAAAAAAGTGATGTTGAAATCGCCGAGGCATACCAGGGATTATACCCATTTTTCATCTATTATGGATTAGTACTTGTTTACTTGTATGTTTACCCACAAGTTCTTTACCAATATGCGTTCCCGCTTGTTATTTCCATTGGTTGTACTATTGCTTTTTCTGTAGGGAGAATCATTTTGGCACATTTGACTTTACAAGAATTTCCATACATTCAATACCCTATGTTTGTCCCAGTTGTTCAATTGGCTTTAAGTAAATTCTTGATTGAATTATATGGATATGATGCTGATAAAGTATTGCATGGAATCAGTTGGTTGGGATGTGGGGTCACGTTGGGTATCCATGCCATCTTTGTCGCTGAAGTTATTTTTGAAATAACTACATACTTGGACATTTATGCATTATCAATCAAGCACAAAAAAGTAACCTAGAGAGAAGAGTTAGATTTTAGACATTAGATATTAGATATTTCTTTTGAGAATTCATTATATATAAATACATCCTTTTTTTTACAATTCGTATCAAAATTTTTTTTTTTATTTACAAGTATATATATTAAAAAAACCTAACCTAATGCTTGTTTTCTTGACCAAAAGCAGCTTCGGAACCAGGTGCTAAAACATCCTGTGCTGATTTTTCCAAAGACATACCTCTTTCCATTTCTTGTAATTGAGTTTCGGATAAAATAGCCAATGCCAAAGGAACACCCAATAATAAAGAACTAGAAGTCAAAGTCCATAATAATCTCCCACCATTACTGATTCCTGATCTCACAAGACCGTTTATGCTTGAAGATAAACTAGCTATAGCTTCTCTTTGTTCAGGAGGAACAATATCTTTAAGGGCAACAAGTCTATCTA
>JAKTVG010000489.1:0-16474 GCA_030557085.1 Candida gigantensis
TTTTTTTTTTTTTTTTTGGTCTCTGGATGATCATCGAGATGTAATTCCTGCTTCTCACAAAATCCGTTTTAGAGTTAGTACCGTGTGGCCGTTCCAAATTTTTGCAGCTGAACTAATATGAGGCACGAATAATGAAAGTAGGTGTTTTGATAGCTCTTATACATTTATATAATTCATTGAAACAAGATAAGAAAATTATATTTAAACATCTTTATTATTTGCTATATGATGAATAATACAACATCGTAATAAAATGGGAGTCACGGTAAAAAGCCTGCCCGCCTTATTTACATCACATAGAAATGTTGAAAAGATCAATAATCAAGAATATGGATATCTAACAATCCACAGCTTGAAAAGACAGAAGAATTAAACTTAGGTTCATAAGTCAACTATCAATGCGGTATACATATAAACTTGTTTTATTATTAGAATCGATAAAAAAATCTCCTCTTCTGGTTGACATGTGTCAGAAACGATCAATTTCGGAAAAGCAGATAGAAAGCAGAAGATACTTATAAGTCAGTTTGATCTGTAGTGATTTCCATTAGTATATATATACAAAATTCATCAAGTAGGTTTGAGGGTGCATCATTTGAAAGATCTAACAAAGTTCCTTGCCCCGTTCTCCAGCAGCAAATTTAGAATTTAAAATAAATAAGTCAATAAATTATACAAATCAGTAGACAAACAACCATAACATTCTTTTTAAATCAACAACTCTATACTTTATAGATTCTTCGATTTAAAATTCCGAATTTGTTTCTAGAGAGTATATGTATATGGAATCTTGTTAAATGAGGGACCACCAATTCTATTTGGTTTAAAATTTCAATATAATTGTATGTCTTTGTGAGGTTAGTCAAGTCTTTTAGTAGAAACTACCATAAAATGTTGCCTAATGAGCTGTTTAAATGTAACTATTGGCTTTTTTTTATAATCAGTAGACCGACGGCTTCCTATATTCTTTGTTATTACAGAGGGGGGGGGGTGTATTTATATATGGCTCTGTTCTTGTGATGATTGGTGGATACTAATCTATGAACAATCATTATACAAATGCCAATTGGTTTTCTCCAGAATATATCTGTAAGCTATAGAATTCACTACTTGGATGTGCTACTCACCAGATATGATCAATCATAAATAAATAGAGGAGAAAGAAGGAACTAGGTTAGTGGGAAACCACACCTATATATGTTGTTCTATACGTCACGTGACAGTTATAGTTTTTTCAAGTTTGTCTTTTTTTCCGATTCAACGAAACTTGGCGAAAAAAAAAGGAGGCACATAAAACGGAGCAAATAAAGGATTACCAACTTACCTTTTGAGTATTGAAATTGAATAGAGAATCAAGGACTCACTACAAGCAATCATGCCAGCATATCATTCTACATTTTTAGCTGAAGAGCAACAACAACAAAATCAAGAAAATAGGACGATTGGGAATTTATCATTATTACCATTTCATACTCAATTTCGAGGTCCTGTTTATCCACCAACACAAGAATATGATATAATTGAAGAAACATTAGATTTATTTCGTGCTAATTCATTTTTCAAGAATTTTGAAATTAGAGGGAATGCTGATCGTTTATTAATTTATGGAATATTATTTATTAGTGATTGTTTAACAAAATTAAATAAGAATACCAATTCAAGAGAAGCAATTAAAATATTGACTAATTTAAGTCTTGATAATTTTAGTTTACCTGGTGATATTGGGTTTCCTTTAAATTCTTTATATTTACCACCGGGGAATAAATCAGAATATGATTTATTGAGAAGTTATTTACTGCAATTTAGACAGGAGTTGAGTGATCGATTGATCAAGAGGATTTATCAAGATGATGAAAATCAACCTAGTAAGTACTGGTTGGCATTTACAAAAAGAAGATTCATGAATAAGAGTTTGTAAATTTTAAAAAAAAGGGGGGGGGGGGGTGTCTAGATGAATGGAATCAATGTTTTGAATGTACGTTGTTGATATTGAATATATTGAGACCCGTAGAATTTAATCAAGTAAAATTCTTCATGTTTGATTCGAATAGTGAAGAATCGATGTAGGATGAATAAATTAAGTAATAAATTGATATAATTATCAAGCCAAATTTGAATACCCATACAAAATAACCAAAAACCTAAATAACTAGGATGTCGAACATATTTATATATCCCCGTAGTTATCAAATTATGATGATTTTCTCTTTTCGTAGCTAGATAATGACTAAACGATACCCCACATGTCTTCATAGCAAGATGCCTTACAATCAAACCAAACATCATCACAGCCATTCCAATTCCCTGACCGATCCAATGATAATGGTTGTTTTTGTTCTGAACATCCCACCATGAAGAAACAAACCGGGAACGTATGATTAGATATTCCCAAATGGTAATTACTTGCATGATCCAAAACTCTTTACTCCCTCTATTCCCATAAATCAAAAACGATTTCGAACTAACGGTGTTGAATTGGTATAAATACGAACTAATGAATTCTAAAATGAAATAAACATGTAATGTTAGAAAATATACCATTAATGATACATATTTGGTTGGAATTATAAATATCGCATATACGCAACATGTGGACGTTATACCTAATGATAAACTGACGGTATATATCTCAAGTAAGTTGTTTTTAGACGGATCATATAATAATACATTATCCATTCTCAATTTGTTGTCCCTCCCTTCCATCTACAAAAGATCAACAAAACCACGTCCAGAAATTTTTTTATTTTTTTTTTTTTCAACACCTTTTTCATCCTTTATCAGCAACAACAACTATCAAAAGATAAACCAGAATGTCAGTAATTTCAAGAGGTAGTTTGTCACGGTATAGTCCGTACAAAGTGAACTTACTCAAAGTTGCATTTAAATCCTTCATACTAGGCATAACATTAACAATCAACCTAATATCCCTACTATTATCCTACTCTCATCCAACAAACATCAATGACATTAACATATATTTCATATTTCTAGTTATATTCCATAGTTTAGAATTCATAAACACCGTCATCTTCAACAATTCTCAAGTCGATGACGATTCATTCATTTTAGAAGATAAGGAAATGCATGCTATCACTTTACTTTCTATACTTGAGCATTATTTCATCCATTGGGGATTTCCCAGTGGTGTTGTTGTCATGGGGTTAATTTTGGCATGTTTTGGACAAGTGATTAGAAGTTTAAGTATGTATACCGCTAGTGAATCGTTTAATCATTATATTCAAAGACAAGCAAAGGAGAAACATGTATTGGTTACAAATGGAATATATCTGATTTGGAGACATCCTTCATATTTTGGTTTTTTTATTTGGTTTATTGGATTACAGATTTTTTTAAAGAATTTATTGATTTTGATTGTTGGTGGGGTTGTTTTATGGAGATTTTTCAAACTGAGGATTGAATTTGAAGAAAAGTTTCTTGTGGATTTCTTTGGTGATGATTATATTGAGTATAGAAAGAAAACTAGAACTTGGATGTTTATCTAGAAATAAATAAAGAGATAGCAACATTTTAGATTTTTTTAAAAAGCAATTATATTCTATTGGGAATTGGGTACATACATATATATATATAAATGAATACTAAAATCATTTCTTCTTTTTTGGATCGACTCCAAATCCGTTAACGTTTCTATACATCAAAACACCATCATCACCTTCGACAAATTGACACCATCTAGCTGATTTCCATAATGCAACCCACATGTTTTCGTTACTGTATTGGTAATGAATACCCATGACTTTCTTAATTTCAGTACTTGCTTCTCTAGCATTATAAAATGGAATTCTTGAAACGTAATGATGTAAAACATGAGTTTCAATGATATCGTGGAAAATATGTTTACCTACAAATCCAAATTCACGATCAATGGTTGCAGCAGCACCACGAGCAAATGTCCATTGACTAGCTTCATAATGTGGCATTTGAGGGTCTGAATGTTGCAAATAAGTAATAAAGACTAACCAATGATTGACCAAGAAATAAGGAATAAGGTAATTAACAGTTATATTGAATAATCCGAAATTTTGATACCAGAAATATAATATAGTAAATTGGGTAAGGATACCAACATCTGATAATAAAATGTACCAATATTCTCTTTTTTCAAATAATGGAGAGTTTGGATTGAAATGATTAACCAAGAATTTAGATTGACCAGGGAATTTTTGACCACTGACATTAGTCAATAAGTAAGTGATCCAACCAAACAGTTGTTGAAAAATTAAAGTTGATAATGAATAAATTGGTGAATCACCAAATAATTCTTCTAAATCATGAACATTTCTGTTATCCAAAAATTCTTGCTTTGTCTTTGGAATGAAAACCATATCTCTTGTTAAATGACCGGTAGCTTTATGATGTTTACCATGACTGAATTTCCAAGAGAAATAAGGAACCAATAAATAAGAATGCAAGATCCAACCAACTAAATCATTAACCCAGCCATAATCACTAAAAGCTTGATGGCCACATTCATGGGCCAAGACCCAGATACCAGTACCGAATAAACCTTGACACCAAATGTAAGCAGACCAAGCAACAAATCTTGTCAATTGGTTAGGTAAGAATTGGATATAGTTGTTAGCAATGAACCCCAAGACAACCATACAAAAAATGTCTCTAAAGACATAAGATAAGGATTGTAATAATCTACGTTCATAACAGTGGTTTGGGATAACAGATAAGATGTCCTTGATAGTGTAGTCTGGGACTTTAAATTCGTTACCATAAGTGTCGATGGCAGTCAAATTAGTTTTGTAGGTTGTTGATTGGAAGGTTGCAACATTACCTGATTTATTGATGGTGGTGTTGTTGTTTGATCCAGCAGAATAGGATGCGGACGAAGTGGTTGCAGAAGACATGACTCAGGAATAAGTATGTTAACTATCAGTCTATAAGTCTATAAAATGAAAAGAACAAAGAAAGAAGGAAAATAAAAGGGATAATATATTACAAGAATTTATGTGAAAATAAATAAAAAAAAAAAAAAAAGATTTTCTTAATATTATAACAATTCATAACCATATCCCACTGAGTGTGCATATATACTTTTCACATATGATAAAATAAACTTAGACAACACAACCTTAAGACAAGACGATAGGCGGGTGGGAAAAAATTTCACGTTCACACGTGCACAACATCAAACGTTCACCTACTACTATATCAGTTCATCATGTTGCTTTTCTGTTATATTAACCATTTGTAAGGAAAGGAAAGACAAAAGTATTGCATACACCCTGTCTATTTGCAGAGCTGTGATTGGCTCGCCCCCTATGTCCCCAAGGCTCATCACCATCTTATACCACCACACCCATTATTTAATTTAATATGGTGTCAGATATTTTATTTTTTTTTTGTTGAGTTATACTGCAGTGTAATGTTGGGGGCATAACCCTGAGTGAAGCTCTGATAACAGATCACAAAAGACCTCGTCCTCTTAGACACAATGAAGAGATGGAAGTACGGAAATATTCAAAGTCCATTCATTCATAGTTTTGTCTAAGCACATATGGAGTATGAATGATTGGGTGGCTTTTTTTTTCTTACTATATACTTCTACTTCTACTTTGGCTTGTTGATAGACCACTTCTTCCTCTACTGTATTAAGATCCACGTAGGCTACTTGGCAAGACACTCCTTGAAACCGAGTCATCCCATCCCATACCAAACGATTGGTCTCCAATAGATAATAGTTGTTGTTAAGAAAAGAAAAGGTGCGTGTCCTAGACCAAAAAGATTGACTAGTCAAGACAAAATTATTTAATCAAACTCATCTCTATTTTTACCTTTTATGGTTAAACTAGCACCTATTTGACATGTTAGTCGCTAGTCGTTCCCACTCAATTACCGTCAGATGCATTAACAATAAAACAGAAAAAAAAAAGAAACGAAGGAAAATTACTTATCTGATCTCATTTCTTTTTTCATACCATAGTTAACTCAATTTGTTAGCCAATTAAATGTGAAACCCCAGTATATATTTTTTTTCTTTCTTTTTTAACTGCAAAAGGAAATACGAGAGGTAATGTTGGGTACTGCAAAATAATAGGGGTGCAGTTCAACTATTGTGTTTTCCTTTCATCCACCAACCCACATTTGTTTGAGAGAATCTATAAACTAACAACAACTAGTAAAAATATTAAGTGTATCTTATTAACTAATGCAGAAATATATCTATTAAGGAAATTAAATTTATGTAAAAACTTGAAATCAATCAGCCAACCAACCAAGCAACCATACCCCCCACCTTCACATCTTTGGTCTCCACCATCCATAGTACGCCATTTTTTTTTTGTTTTATCTAACGAATATTATGTAATCTAGTAGTATTCATATGGACGTTAATATCCAATTTATCGGCATTTTCTTCAATCTTCTTCAATCTTTCATTTTGACTATCGACTTCAGTATTCATAGTGTTGGCAAGTCCATGTAATTTCTTTGCATATTGTCCAATTTGATCCAAATTCAGAGCAATCTCCTTCTCCGCTTCATCATCTTCACTATCATTCTCAAATTGATATCTTTGTGCTGATGATAAATTCTTTTCATCTTGATATTTATTATAAACTTCACTATTGGCAGAATTATTAGTGATTCCTTGTTTGATTCTTTGCTCACTGGCAAACATTGCTTGACGATTACTTTCTCGAAGATACTTCTCTTGGGTCTTTTGAGTCTTGATATTTTCTTCTTGTTGACGTAATCTGGACTTTCTATTAAATGGATTTCCTTGAGCAGGCACAAATATTGATCGATTCAATCGTTTCAATTCCTTCACTTTATCATTGGCAATTTGTGTTTGAGTATCTGCTAATAACAAATTTTGTTCCGCATTATATAATCTTTCCGATTGTGATCCCAACATCCCCAATGTATTCGTACCTGAAGCATCTGCTTCTTGTGCCATTCTAAGGGTATTTCTTGTACTTTGAACCGATTCTTGCTTCACAAACTTAATATCTTGTTTAATTGCTTCCACTTCTTCATCTTCAGAATTCACTTGTACTTGCTCTTCTTCAATATCCAAATTCAAATCATCAACTTCACCACATTCATTCAAATCCAACTCTCCATCAGTGATTGGTTGAAGATTTCTCCTAATTGGTTTAGTACTGCCAACCATCTGATTCGATGGCATAGCATTAAGATCAACCATGGAGTCAGTATCCCCACCAACATAACTTTGAGTTGCTTGTCTAGTTGAAGTACGGCTAACTGCTCCAGCACCATAGGCATTCTGACTAGCTTGTCCTTGTCCTCTAGCTCCTCCACCATATGGATTGTTCCCATTATTATTCGAATATGCTGTGCTAGAAGGATTTGCTGATCTATTGTAGGGTGATCCAGTACTAGCACCTGTATTGCTTCCGTTAGTCTTTCCATAAGGACTTTCATTACGACCATTTGGACCACTTGCATACGGACTTCCGGTGCTTTGACTTGGTCTACCACCACCGTATGGGTTTGATGACGACGATAATCTATCATTAGATGTCGACGATGCATAAGGACTTGATTTCGAACCATTAGAACTCGATGATGATCCACCATATGGATTATTCCCATTATTCTCATTACCACCTCCTCCTCCATTGCTAGCGTATGGATTCAGATTCCCATTGGCACCTACATTGGCATAAGGATTACCTCCAACTGGTCCCATTTGTGGTCTCATACTTGCTCTTTCTTGGGCATAGTTTTTAAATGCTCCGAATTTCTCTTGTCTTGTATTATTTGATTTGGTGGAAATTCCAACTTGACTTAATTCTTCTCGAATTTCTTGTTCCGTTGGATCTTTCTTCATAAACATTTTTTTGATACCCATTTTTGTTATTGATTGTTTTGTTTTGTTTTGTTAATTATTAGTTTGGTTCTTGGTTTATTTGATATGTATATTCCGTTAAATAATAAATTAAAATTGGAAATGGAAAAATCTTAAGGAATAAATAGTATTTTGATTTAGTCGTAAAAATAGCAACAAGAAAAAATATGAGTACAGCCTCTGGAGAAAAACGAAAAAAAAATGACGACGTTTTTTTTTTACAAACAAAATGTCGTAAACATGACAAAGTGTCATCTAAATAAAGAGAACCATAATATTACAGAAAGAATTTTACGTAATCATGGAAAGATAAACAAACAATAACAATATCCCATTTTTGAAGTAGTAAAACTCTATTTTTGGTGACTTTCATGTTTAATAATAAATACCGTAAGCATTTAAACATTGTAAATATCTTGCCTGATGGTGATTAAGGTGAATGTCGTATTGTGTCACGTGATTACACTCACAGAATCCGTTTCAACTACTTCTTCACAATCCATTTTTGGTTAAAAGTGTTGATTGTATTGTTTTATTTTACGCGTCAGCTCAGATATCATTTAACCGTATATATAGCTTCAAATTATGTATCAGACAAACAATAGAGTTTTGGCACTTTGCTTAGTATCAAAGTTTTGAGTGCAAATTTAATTTGTATTTTAATTTTTCGGTTTTTCCAATAACGTGTTTCTCCACCAAACAATGTGGGTATTACAACATGAAGGTGATCCACGAGGAAGTATGTTACATTCTTAGGTCAATTCAAGCAAGTAATGAGCCAATGTATTACTAACTGAAAACACTTTTTGTGTTTGTATAGCATTCAAGCATTTATCACCAGAGACAAATTATAGCGTGGGGCGTGATGTTAGTGCTGATATCAAATTTTTATCCAACAAAGTAGCCCGACAATCATTAGAATTGATAACTGGACCTACTAAGCAACATGATGGCATGTCACATACATTATTAATTATTCGAATTTTGACTCCTGCGAAAACCATAATTAATGACAAGATATATAAATTGAAATCCAAAGATAGTGAACCAGAAGAACATGAATTCACAACAGAAGATAAAATAATCATTGAAACTACCCTGAAGGAAAAAATGGATTCGCCTATATATATTACATGGATTGATTTTAATTTATTTGTGGGGAAATCTAAAGATGGAGAAGTTATTAAGAGACATAAAATAGATATTAAATTAGTTGATGATGTTTCTCATGCGACTCATTATTATGCGGAAGGTAATGATGATGATGAAAATTCAGATGGGTTCAAAACGGCGGTTGTTAATGGTATCCCTGTTTTGAATTCAAATTGGCTAGATTTGGTATTGGGACATGATGAAAATCAAAATGTGGAGAATTGGTTATTAAATATTGATTATGGTGATTATTTATTTAATGATAATAAGGATTTTTTACCAATTGATAGAAGAAAACTATTTGATAAAGTCAAATTGGTTTCCACGCGGGAAATATCATGGATAGATCTGATTGTGATTAATCAAGATAATCTTGAAGATGAATTGAAATTGAAAATACCTGAAGATGAGTTTATTTTGATAAGTGATACAAAGGTGGACAATTTTGAAACGGTTACAATTGAACAACTTTGGCAAAGTATAAAGAAAAATTCAATTCTTGGTCTCCCCAAAAACACCGTGAAGCAAGCATTGAAACGACCAGCAACTGTAACCTCGTCATCATCGAGGAAAAGAAGAAAGTATGAAAAAGTAGATAGATTACACTTCTTTTCATTAGGAAGTGCCCCAATCAAACCTAGTGTATCACCAGCCCCGTCGCAATCACAATTAAACAAACCATCATTAGATGCATCAACACCTATTGCACAACTACTGGATCTCGAATCAGAAACTCAAGAAATGACCATGGCAAAACCCACAGTTTCAGTCAAACAAGAGGAATCTCCACCACCAATACCACCTATAAATGAGATCTCCTCCATACCCAAGCCCACAATTTCTGAATCATCACAAACTGACTCAATTTCGAAAACACAATCACCTGTAGAAGATCCCATTGACTCCCATCCATTAGATACATTGCCAATCATTAAGAAACGCAAAAATGAAGGATCAATCAAGGATGAAGCACCGAAAAAGATTGCGAAATTCATGCCAAAAGTATCATTAGTAGATGCAGTATTGCAAGTGAAAGAATTGAACAAATCAAAAGAAGAAGAACTTATTAAAGTTGAAAACGAAGATTATGATCAAATAGGAGGAGTCTTCAAAGATTTAGCAATTGTTGAAATTGTAGAATTTAGAAATCGTGATAAACCAATAACCAATGAAAATGGGATACGATATAATGGTAGGAAGAATTTCAAGAAATTTAAAAAGAATAATCAAAATCAACTGAATGGGAATGATCTTAGACGAAGAAGAAGAAGAAGAATTGGTGTGTTTACCGTGGATGATGACTTAAATGAAGATGATGATGATGACGACGAAGATGATGATGAGTAGTTGTATCGTATATAGGTTCGTTGATATAATGTATTTACTTTGAGTATTGCATTGGCATGGTGATTATTATCTACGTAGGGATTGAATAGATTAGAGTAGTGCAGCTGGTTCTTTCATCTATTTACTTGGTAAGCAAAATTATCTCTCCATTTTTTAACTGGTATCTGTTGATTTAGTCGTCGTTATACCTTAATACATGAATGTCAAAACGTGACTAAACAAGCTTACAAATCTTAAAATCCTGACATATCAGATCGGAAAAAAAAAATATATTTCCGTGCATTTACGTAAGCACGGATTTGTTTTTCCGATGCGTTATCTTTCTATAATTCCGAAGTCGGATATAATATATAAAGACCACCGATGCTTTTTTTTTTGTTCTCCAGATTACAAGTTCAAATTTCCTTCAAATAACTTTTTGCATGTTCAAACAACTCTTTTTTAACTTGACAATACTTGCAAATACATGGTTATATAACGAAACAATGGTAGTTCCAATATATACACAAGACATAAAGCCCGAGGCTGGCAAATGGGAGCAATTAGGAGGTCATCCTGACTTAGACGAGACCGTGGAGTACCCTTATTCCATTGAACGAGGACCTGGGGCAGGTAAAGTGAAATATGTTGTTGGTCCAGAATTAGAACTGATTGGAGATTTGATACGGTTTGAATTGGAAGGAAAATATTCGAAAGATTTGGGGTATTGGGTATTGACTACTGAGACTGACCCATTGAATATAAATTTTGAAAATAGTATGGTGTTGGGGAGTCATATGAGTGAACGATTGGAGAAGTTGGCTGAAATACATGATGATCCTGGTAAGGTTGCTAAAGAAGCAGAGGTCAACAATCGGACCATACTTGATGCAAATAAGATAACTGATGAAATGGTGATTGATCATCATAGAAATGCATTAGAAATTCATGGAAAGAAGTAGTATGTAGATATTTATTATTTTAATAAACGGCTTGCACTATAGTTGGTTATGATTTTTACATTAAAGTAGTATCTATTCTTTCAAGAATAGCAGTGGATCAGATTTGGTTCATTGGTAGTGCTCATAATGGGTAGTGTGAGTTTTACCACATTTGCTGTACAAAATCGCCTATTAATAGCCTACCAACATATCCCCTTTTTTTTTGACAATTTTTAGTAATTGGCATTTTCCAATTTCCGGGCAACCGTGTATTTATAATCCGGTATCTGTCCCCCTAACCCTCCCTCGTGGACATGTTCTTTTTCTAATTTATCAAATTCAAGAGAATTTATTTCTTTATTAAATATTAAACAAAAATAACCAAAAACATCAATTGCAATCAAACAATGTCTAAAGCTTCAATTGTCATAATGGGATTAAATGGATTCTTGGGCTCCCCAGTCCTTGATGCCATAAACTCAGGTATTTTTGATGATAAGATCAACTTCCCAGTTAAAGCAATAACTAGAAGAGTTCCAACCACAAAGCATGAAAAGATTGAATATGTTGTTTCTGAAATCAATGAAGAATCAATTCCCACTTTATCTGAAAAATTATCCGGTACTGATGTCGTGATTGAATTAATTGGAGCAAATCCAGTTGTTTTCAGTAATGTTGAAAAATTATTAACTGCCATTAAACCAAAATTATTTATTCCATCACAATTTGGTGCTGATATTTCTCAAGTTGATAAATATGCCCCAGGGTATTTCAATATCAAGAGTCAACATTCTGCCAATGTTAGAAAATTAGGGATCAAAGTGGTTGATATCGTCAATGCTTTGCTTGCTGTTCCAGGTGCCAATCTTTACGAAAATGTTGGGGCCGTGGGGATTAATACACAAGATAAAACTGTTAAATTGATTGGTGATATTCATGATAAATTTAATATTTCAAAATTGGAAGATGTGGGTAGAGTTATAATTGCAGTTGCCACTAACCCAAATCCAGATAAATTACCAGATACTATTAGAGTTGCTTCTGATACCATTACTGTTAAGGATGTAATTGATAGATATAATAAAGATCACGGTGTTGAATTGAAAATAGTATCTGATGAATTGGCTTCTGATGCCAAAAAAGAGTTGACTGATTCATTGAAAGTTGAGTTTGATAAAAGTAAATTTTTATGGTATTTACAGGTCATTATTTCTCAAGGATTGGATCATGGGTTATATTTCAGTAAAGTGGATAACGAATTGGTTAACCCTGGACAATCATTATGGAAATGGGGTAAATATTAGGAGGTTACCATGTAACCCACTGTATGTAGGATTTGTTTTAATATGTTTTGTTGAATGTTCGAGTTAATTGTGGCGGTGGGTGCAAAAAAAAATAGCCCTCCCAAGAAAAAAAAGGGAAGTAGTAAAGAAATCAGCCAAGCAAGTAACAGGACATTCAGTAGTAGAAAGATCATCATGTGGCTTCAGCTGTAGAAATGGTCCTCTTTAATTCAACTTATTCTTTATTTCCTGTGTCGGAAATGAAAATAATATAAACTATTAGTAAAAAAAAATAATAGGCAAATTTATTGTAGACCTCTACAATTGCTGCATAGACTGGTATTATCCTTTCGATTACAATTGATGTATAGAGGTAAGTTTGTATATCGTAACATCACAGAGAGTCTTTTGGCTTCAAACCACTGGTGTTTCTGCCTTGTGTTGGAGCATTTCATGATTTCTAATATCAAACACCAGAGTTTGGTTGGAGTTTCTTCATTTGTAATCCTTAAGATAAGTACATACTCAATTCATGCATTGTAATTTACAAAATTTGTCAATCTCATGTGTGGCTCTGTAGGATTTATTTTCTTAGTTCGGATATTGTATTGATGCGGATTATTAATTCCTGGAGTTCTTATTATGTAATTTATCCCTCACTGCTTACAAATCTATTTTTTTTTGCTGTTGTCGTATTATTCATCCGCCACACATTTAATTTCTCACTACGGATTTGTACCCCTGTTTATTAATCCACTGTTTTGAATTTGGCATCCACATACATTGATTTCCATTTCCGAGCAATATAAATATGACCGAATATTCCCCCCGGTTAGTCAAAAAAAATCATATAATCTTATCTATCTAACAAAACAAACAAATACAACAACAACAATCATAATAATAAACAATGTCTAAAGCTTCAATTGTCATAATCGGTTTAAACGGGTTCTTAGGTGCCCCAGTTCTTGCTGCCATTGAATCAGGTATCTTTGATGATAAAATCAACTATCCAGTAAAAGCAATCACAAGAAAGGAACCAACAACCAAACACGACAAGATTGAATACATCGTTTCTGAAATCAATGATGACGCAGTCCCAAGTTTATCTGAAAAATTATCCGGCACTGATGTGGTAATTGAATTAACAGGACCAAATCCAGTGGTCTTTAGTGGTGTTGAAAAATTATTAGCTGCAATTAAACCAAAATTATTTATTCCTTCCCAATTCGGTACCGATATAGGTCAAGTAGATGCCTATGCCCCAGGATTTTTAGCATTGAAATCTCAACATTCAGCCAATGTCAGAAAATTGGGAATTAAAGTGGTTGATGTAATTACTTCTTTATTTGCTGTTCCAGGTGCTTTCCTTTATGAATGGGTTGGAGCAGCTGGTATCAATGCTGAAGATAAAACCGTGAAAGTAATTGGTGATGTTAACCAAAAGTTTAATATTTCAAAATTGGAAGATGTTGGTAAGGTAGTGCTTGCCCTTGCAACTAAAGCTCACCCAGAGAAATTACCAGATACTTTCAGAGTTGCTTCTGATACTATCACTGTTCAGGATGTAATCAACAGATATTCTAAAGATCATGGTGTCGAATTGAAAGTGGTGTCGGAACAATCAGCTGCTGAAGGTAGAAAAGAATTTGTTGATTCATTGAAAGCCGGTTTCGACGGCAGTAAATTCTTGTGGTATTTACAAGTTATTACTGCCCAAGGTTTAGATCACGGGTTATATTTCAGTGTATTGGATAACGAAGTGGTTAACCCTAGTGAAGCTTTGTGGAAATGGGGTAAATACTAAGCTGGGTTTAGTAAGTCTCGCTAAACATTTCTGTCTATAGGATTTGGTATATAGTAATAATAACCCAATAATAATTTTAAATCGTTATTAATATCTATCTTTGAAAGATGTATATCGAAAGATACTGATTGCGCTCCACATTTGAAAATGGTTTACAAAATGGCGGGCAAAAAAAAATTTTCCCTTTTGCAGCAAATACAAAACTAACCATCACAGAGATGACCAGACTACTAAATTGGGGGTTAGGCGATTCCGTTCCCCATCTCTCGCAATTCTAATAAATTTTCTTTGATAAATTGGTACCTTCTCCGGTAAAAGATCAAATGTAATTAGAATAATAATACGAAATACTTTATTCTTTAATGATCCGAACCTCTAAGTGCATGTAAGAACGAACTATACGGCACTTAGTCTTCTGGCTAGCGGACTTTGAGATGCAACATGCCGTGTGACATCAAAACGGCGAAACTAAAAAATAAAAAATAAAAAATAAAAAATTTTTTTTTTGCGGCCTTTCGCGATGACATTCCATTAGAACTCAGTGGACTGACAATACTTAACGGAATGCCTCATTTGACTCCTCTTATCTTTTTGGTTTGAAATTATTTAAATTAAGCGCGGCAATGGTAGATCATTTTTGCCACATGTACTTAGATTGGAAAGGCGGTTAATGTTGGTATGGCTGACCCATTGCTGACCCATTGCTGCAAAGAGGATCGGTTGTCGAAGGAACATATCAAAAAAAAGAAACTTTTTTTTTTTCAGTTTGGCCCTACATCTCTTGGGATTAAACTATGCTTCCGAGCCAATTTATGTAATACGGCAATCGGGAAAGGGTCAAACAATAACTGTTTATTCTGAAATTTGCATTAAAGTTAACTGTCTTCATACTTTATTTAGAACAGTTAGAGGTAGAATCGTTCTTGTCATGTTGCAATTAATAAGGTTGCAACCAGTTAAACTTTGAGGGGTTCCCAGTGAAAGGAGAGGTCGCCTTATAGTCACCTAAAAAACATTGTAACACTTTACAAATGTGTAGTTAACTTGAATCATATCGCTAGGTTCATTGCAAAACATGCAGGTATTGATTTAGTGTCATTAAAAATTTTCATCGCCTATTCAAACTTGATACAATAGCAATAAAATATTTTTTTCTTTTTGCTTTAGGAAAAAATTGCAACAATATACCCGCCCCTATAAATATCACCAAAATACCCCCTCAAAATGAATTTTCACCATCCCATTCTTTTTGATCTATAGTCAACAATTCCACAATCATGACTGAAGATTACGAGAAGAATGCTACAAACAGTAGTGATCCAATTGGAAACAACATGCATCCATTGAACTCCGTCAAAAGTACTAAAGAGAGTCAAGTTATACAAGATGGAGAAGTGATAAGTCAACAATCCACAGAATTTGGTGAAGTTAAAAGAGATTTAAAGGCTAGACAAGTTTCTATGATTGCCATTGGTGGTACCATAGGTACAGGTTTATTTATTTCAACAGGTTCTTTACTTGCAACCACCGGGCCAGTGATGGCATTGATTTCTTTCTTGTTCGTGACTACCCTTGCATACTCAGTGACACAATCTCTTGGTGAAATGGCTACTTATATTCCAATTTCTGGGTCATTTGCACAATTTGTTACTCGTTGGGTTTCTAAAAGTTGTGGTGCTGCCAATGGGTGGTTATATTGGTTTTCATGGGCTATTACTTTTGCATTGGAATTATCTGTTGTGGGTCAAGTCATTCAATATTGGACATATAAAGTCCCATTAGCTGCTTGGATCACCATCTTCTTTGTCCTCTTGACCATTTTCAATTTGTTCCCTGTCAAATTCTATGGTGAGGCTGAATTCTGGATTGCTTCCATTAAAGTGATTGCTGTGTTTGGTTGGATCATTTATGCTTTCATCATGGTATGTGGTGCTGGTAAAACTGGTCCTGTTGGTTTCCGTTACTGGAGACATGGTTACGCATGGGGTGATGGTATTTTAGTAAGTAACAACGGTAAGTATGCTGCCGCATTCATTAGTGGTCTCATCAATTCCGTATTCACTTTCCAAGGTACTGAATTAGTTGCCGTTACCGCTGGGGAAGCATCACCAAGAGCTCT
>JAKTVG010000490.1:0-16457 GCA_030557085.1 Candida gigantensis
ACCCCTTCATCGACCACCAAAAATCTGTACAATTTCTTCAATCTGATTTGTAAAAATGTCATTATTCTAATCAAATAACTACTCATTGATTTCAATTCACTGATTATGGGTTCATATAATTCTGGTGGTAGACTGTTTTGAGTGGGATGTTCCAAACCTTCGGCAAATATATCAAACTCGTTACCAACGGCAAATACATCCACCATTAACGGACTATCAAAATCTCTCAAGAAGAAAAATTTGACCTGTGGGAAAATTGCAAACAACGATTTTTTGATAACTTTATAAAACAAATACAACATCTGTTCCAACGGATCACATGATTTCCTTACAATAAGTAAACGAGCAGGGAAAAACCTAACCCAGTTGTATACCATCTCGAACAATACTTCCTGTTGCAAGTTAATATCTCCTAAATGTCCAGTTATTTTAGGAATATAGTAATTCAAGCAATGAGTAGTAAAATCCAACAATTGTCTAAAGCTATATTCTAAGAATTCATGTCGTTGTTCATTGACTTCAACACCAGCACCAGAACCAACACCATTATTAACATCACTTGCAGTATTGTGGGTAGAACTATAATGATGCAACAACGGGAACACCAAGTCATTAAATCTGATCAACAATTGTTGGTACTCAATCAAAAAGGTGGCATCATAACCAGGTAAATAAATTGACATGGCAATATTGGCCATTAATCGTTTATGGAAAGGGGCCAAAACTTTCGACTTTGGATCAATATTTTCGTAAGCAAAATCATTGTGTTTGAAAATACTATATAACCCATCTCTAAACCAAATCGTTGAATTCATAGTAGCTTGTGGATCATATACAGACATCAAACTCAATATGTAACTGACTGACCCAGACATATCAGGATCAGTTGGATCAGCATTCAAAACAGCACCCAACCCCTTCACTACGTGGGAATAATACCCAAGGGAACGTGTTTCTAAATCGTTTCTGATGTGTTGTAGTTGTTCTGATCCTACTATGACTGTCAGCATTCTACTGTTTCGTAATAGCATATTCGAATCATGGAAACAACTTGTGACCAAAAAATTTGTGGTTAGATTGAGCAAACAATAAAACATCAAATGTGAGCGAAAGCCTTTGTAAATGAACGAATTGAGCCAAATGGTGTAAAGCTCTCTAATTTGTGATAATTCAGAAGTCCCTTTTTGAATAGCAGGCCCTATTAGTTTAAGAAATTTTGCTAATTCCAATTCATAATCGATTTCTGGATATTTAGTACATTCAAATGTAACACGTAAATCTAGAGCCCCTGGTAATAAGCCGCTATGCCCCCCTGTCGAAGCAGCAGTGGTGGTTGTGCCATCACCAGAGATAGTTGAGGAAGTCCCATAGTCTGTTAAAAGCTGACTATAGTTTGGAGGTTCAAGTCCCTGTTGATGATAGGGTAATAATATTGCTAAATCATTCCCTTCTGGTAACAAATTAACAATTGAATTAGTTTCCGATCTTGATGATGCGATGGCTTCAGTTGCGGCAACGGCAGATGGTGAAGATGATAAGGAAGGTAGCAATGGTAGCTCTCCACCTATACTTGGAACAGATTGAAGGGGAGGTCTAGTAAGTGGTACTGATTCTTGTTGTTGTTGTTGTTGTTGTTGTTGTTCATGTGAATTCTGGATTAATGAAGTATGACTAGCAGCAGAACTCACATTTTTAGATTTCTTTCGTTTTTCCACTCTTCCCAGTTTGATAGTAGTTGATGGTTCATTTTCATGAGTGGTTTGCTGTTCACGTAAAAGTTTCGCTTGTTTAAATTCATTCAATTGTTCTTCCGTAAAGTCCACATATGGGCATCTAGCTTTATATTTGACACAATTATCACAACTTGGTAAGTTCTCCGAACATTTGACTCTTCTCAGTTTACACATTGCACAGCCCAATCTAGAATTCTTATGTTTTGTTCTCAAGTTCTTCACACCTCTTTCCTTAGAGTCCTCACTATCAATAGATGATACCGAGTTCTTCTTAGATTTAGGTTCTTTTGCATGTTTCGTTGATGGTGAAGAAGTTTTAACTGCCGACGAGGATGATGATCTAGACGATGAGGGAGTATCTTCAATTTGGGGCACGGGATGATTAGATAACGACATGGTTGCAAATGAGTTTATATTTTCGTTATTTGTAGTATTGTTGTTATTTATGGCCTCTGATGACATTTCATATTGTAGTCGTGACTCTGGGTCTTCCTGAAAATCATTAGAAGTTTGAAAGTCGGAATAGTTAGTGGTGGGTTGATGTGAGCCACCCATATATGTATATGCCAATAAGATAATGTAAAATCGTGATTAGGTGAAAAATGCAGACGGGTGTCCGGAATAGTAGTTATACTGTATTGGTGCGGTTGTAGTTGAAGATAAAGCTTCTTAGATCTGACAGATGATTTTCGGTCGACTGGATGGGAGTTCGATGAAAGACGATTTAATTGAAGCCAAATAGGATGATCAATGGCTGTGGATGTTGTTGCTGCTGATCGTTTTCTTTTGTTTGTTGTAGACAAACTGCTAACCAACTACTGAGGTTCTTGATATAAAACTTGTAGATTGAAGATCGAAATGTAAAATCCGGGCTAAGAAATGAAACAAAATATAAATCCGTTAATAATTTTTTGGTCTTTTTCCTTCTCTGTCTCTGTCAGGTGGAGTTTTTTTTATTTTTCCTTGATGTGATTCTCTCGGCGTCAGGAGTTAAATATTATATTTTATTTATGAATTTCTTTTTTTCTTTTTTTTTGGATTTTGATTTTTCTTAATAGGTAAGTTGGCAAAAGCGGTTTTTGTAATTGTTGCACGTCCCTGAATCGTATTCTTAATCTTAATCTTATGTTTGGTTTCTTCTACTACTACTACTTCCACTGCCACCACTTATATATGATTCTTATCTTTCAGTGTTGGTGACGGATATCAATCACAAAGTTAAAACCAATCGTTTATTTTATTTTCTTTTATTTCAATTAACCTGCCGTTGGAGTAACAGGATGGTGCGGCTGGAGAAAATAATAAACAATTGAGTAACAGGCGAGGTTGCTTCCTGGAGATTAGTGTTGGCAATTGTAAAGCTCTAGAACTAATGAAACTAATGACAATTATTGGGGATAGTAAAACTGGCTTATTCAAACTCAATTTAAATAAAGGCAAAAATGAAAGTGAATAACAGAAATGTAGCAGGCAGAAAATTTTAATCCAGGGAGAGACGAAAGAACAGGAAAATTAACGTATATATAAGTTTAAAGAAAGATGATACACATGTGCATACACGTTGATCATCACTGATAATAACAACCAATAAGGTAAGGGTATTCTATGGAGTATGAGGATTCTTGTGATTACATAATCTCATTTTTATTTTGTTTCCTTCACATATTGTGTCCACCATTGGTTAAATAACACAAAACCACACTTACCAGTCACAAACTTCAAGAATGGCTTACCTAATGAATCATGCCCAAGATCGAAATTAATCGACGGATGATAGGTAGATGCACCCTCCAGCCACAAAAATGAGATATGCATATTAACATAAAACAACTAAAGTCTATGCAGCAATCCTTCATAAACATTTTTGCCAGTCCTTTCATTCCAATTATCACGTTCTATTGAGTGACAAAAAAAAAAAAAACTACAAACTGTACTTATTTTCTTACCGAGGGCAGAGTCTAGAATGAAGATAGGCGTCAAAGATTTTAGGGTGAAGACTGGTCAGGATAGTGTAGAAATGATTGGTGTAATCCAATGGTGCGGTGGCTAGTGCAACCGTTGGCAATTGGTCCCAGCCACCAGTTCCGTCTAATGCATGAAAGAACAGGAGACAAAGAAATTTGACAAAGTACCTGGCCAAAATACTTCAAGTCTCCTTTTTTTTGTCATAATCTTTTAAATACCACTTGGGTTATGCCAACTTTACGAATATTTTTATTTAAATTTGACGTTGAGTATGACTTGATTATATAATATGAAAAATTTTGTTGGCCAGGCTCGTTAGTTTTTATGTTCAATTTGATATAGGCGGGGGGATTTTCCACGCCAATCATGTGATTAGCTGCGTATATGCACACGCATCTGCACGCCTAATTATTCAACAAGGTTTCCTATTGACCTATTGACGCGGGGAAACAAACAAACAATAGGGGGTGATGCGCGAGTGAATAATTAAGAAGAACCACTCACAAAAATGATTATCTGTGTTGCTGCTTTATCTCTCTTCATCTCTAGTTGTGTGTGGTTGTTTGGTCAATGAGCAACGGCGATTTTTAGATTACAGTAATACTTTTTCAAACGGCGTTTGCTATCTGAGATCCAATCTTGTTATCGTTCCAACCTCGTGATTTTTCAATTTGCTTTATATGACACAATCAACAAACCCCCAGGCTATTGTTTTTCAAGGTTTCACAAAGTACAAGAAAGTTATAGATTAAGGGGAAGAAGGAAGTGATGCATTGTTCCAAACAGTCGGGACCAAGACAAAAGTCAGTATTTATTATATATCGATACATTTATTTTATTCTAGAAAAAATATCCCGAAGCTGGATCCAATGTGGGTTAATACAATAATGTAATTGCACGTCATTTAATTCCATTTGTTGAAGGTTTTCTTTTTTTTGTTTCAAGGTGTTTTACGCATCTAAAAATATACATGTAGAAAGGGCAAACCAATTCCTAATGAATTAAAATACCGACACTATTTCTAATAATAACCTTTAAACTATATAACCACTTTGTAGATGTTGTCTGCTTGTTCATTTATGGGTAATGTGTTCATTACCGGATCCAACCCCCGTTTCTGACATTTTTAGCATCCCAACTTTTATTGGAACCTGAAGACACTACCTAACATTTTGCCGACTTGCATACACCAGTGCTTCAGTGAATAGGCTGAGCCTCATTCAGGATCTTCCAAGAACAATACGAACTACGGCTTTAACTAATTTAGCGATTATATAAGCATCCAGATCATAGTCTAACTCATATCAATCGATAACGAAACTGTATACACCTGAATATCGCTAGTTATACCTCAAGAGATATCAACCTTTCTACACTTCAAATAATACATGTGACAAGTATATTAATCTATACGTTAAAATGTGTTAGCCCCGAACCCACCCTCCTAATTATTCCTTAAAGGAATTGGCTGATTTGCAATGAATTGTCCCCTTGGAAACAAGAAACCAAAGCAAACTCCACCAATTCCACCAAGATGGTGTTATATAGTGAACAAACTCCGCGGATAAATAAAATAAATGGTAAATGATAATAAATTTGTAATTGATAACTGAATCTTAAGTCGCACGAGTAATAGGGATCTTGTAGGAATAAAAAGTACCAGCAACAACAAATCACGTATGTTTAATAGATTTGTCTCTATACAACGTCTTCAACAACATCAACTTGCCAATTGATTTCCTGAAGTTTCAAATTCAATTCCTGGATCTTGGTAGAAATTTCTTTCGCTTTTGCTTCATATTCATTGACATCCACGAATGACACATATCTTATCTCTTCAGGCGTCAGTATTGATCTCTCTCGTCCATAAGATGATATATCTTTATTAAAGGACGACTTTACCTTTAGCCATTCCCGACACACTAAAGCTTCATAGATAGTTTTTATTTCACGGTCATTTTTTATATCTATCTTTATTTCAGTAATGGTGTTTGTACGATAGATTCTTGATATTAGGATTCCTAGTTCTTTTGATTTCTTGATGTATTCATCATATAATTCATCGGGATTATCTAACTGCTTCAAACCAGCCTGCTGGATCAACGAAGAAGACAATTTCAAGGATAACCGACTAAGATCTTTTGTCAACACCTCTTGTTTCTTTAATGCTTCTGCTAATTTCATGACTTGTTGTTGTATAAAAATCTGTGGGTACCTTTACGGGGATTTTCTAGGTTATTTATACACTGAACAGGCAAAATACTAACTATAAAGCTAGGTAGAAATATGAGTCAATGAAATTACTATAAGGCAAATCAAAACAATTAGTCATAGAACCAAAATATACCTCATACCTATCAATGTCCCAACAACACTAATGAACGGCCCAAAATGACTCATTAATTACAACTGTTGCAAAATACAATTAAACAAAAACAATTACTCATGGAAGAAAATAAACTCTACATCCTGTGCCCTAACGATTTTAAGAGTTATTAGCAACCCAAATGACTAATTTGTTATGAGTCAATGAAAAGAGTTGCGAAATACAAATAAACAAACAATAATTATACATATGAACCAAAAAACTTTAAAATGCCTCCCACCTGGCGCACCCTGAAAATGCGGAATATGACTCAAACAATTAACTTTAAATCAAAACAATAACACTTTGTCTACCCCACAAAGCTGTTGACTTGCTTGACCTCAAAGTGATCTATAAATAAGACATGTATATCTCTTATATCACTATTCTTTTCCACCCCCTTAAATAATTGTTCACTAACTCACATCATGAAAATAGCCGAAGCTTTGAAATTGAAAGATAGATTAAAAACCGAGGCAAGTCGAACTAAAGATTTAGCCCTTAAATGTTGTAAAGCTCAGGAAGGAGAAGCACCTCCCTATGATGCTAATGAACTATCTTTGAAATATGATGAAATTGTTGAATCGATAGTAAAACTTAGTATCAAGATCCAACACACCAATAACGTTATTAAGTTTGACTTTGGCGATAATGACGAACCCAAGACTATGACAGAAGCAATTGCATATAGGGGTGACTTGATTAGAAGAATTGCTGTTACAGGCTCCATTTCACGTGATGGTATAGTTAGTACAGGTTATGGAAGCAGGAAAATTCTCGAAGTGTCGTACATCGATGTTGTCAAGTATGGCGCGATAAGAGATGGGTTGGTTGAAGTTTTAGATAAGCTAGAGCTTAATATGCAGCGAGCAAATTGGGAATTCGATCTAATAGATTAAACCTATGTATATTATTGACTTTTACAGAAATCCAAATTTAAATAATATCTTTAATACAGTAAATTTTCGTGACAGCGATAGAAAGAATCCCTTTCCTTGGATCCTGTACTATCTTTTCTACTCTCTTAACAGCATGTACTCGTTCCTTGGTTACTAGGCCCGGTATTTTCAATGCTGATGTCGACTGTCTCTGGATAATCGTTTTTATTCTTTGATGCTGCCTCATTGTTTGTTTCATCTTGGTTGAAATCAGGCAAAGATTGGGCAATCTTTTTAAATAATAACTTGACATTATGATTTGCTTTAGTAGAAGTTTCAATGAAAAATTTAGCTCCAATTTTATTTTGTAATTGTTCAACGTCTTCTAAACTCACTTGTCGCTTATCAGTGGCCAAGTCCAGTTTATTTCCAACCAATACTATTATCACATCATCTCCTCTTTCCAATTTCACATCTTTGATCCATTTGTCCAAATTGTCAAACGATTTCTTGTTGGTTATATCATAACATATTACAGCAACATGGGAGTCTCTGATATATGATGGGATTAATGATCGGAATCTTTCTTGTCCTGCCGTATCCCATAATTGTAATCTTATAGTTCTACCTTCGTCTAAATACATTGTCTTCGATAAGAAGTCTATACCGATTGTTGCCGCATACGTTTCATCAAATGTGTCATACATGAATCTGGTGATTAATGATGTTTTTCCCACACTTTGGTCTCCAAGAAACACAATTTTGTATTTTTTTAGCAAATTGGACTTATCTGAACTCATGATTTAATGCAAGGATGAAAAATTTGTGATTTAAAGGAGGGAAATATACTAATGTGTTGTACTAATAAGATTTCCCAATAACCCTAATGAGATTAATATATGATCTAAAATGTTTAAATCAGTAGGATTGCTGAATTGCAATGATGTAAATTTTTTTCCTTCTTAGCTGTTCAACAACAACAACAACAACAAGAGCAAATTGTGTGCGTGACATTTTTTTTTTTTCTAATAATATTACGCTATCAATCTTTTTAGAAGCCCAACCGAGAAGATCAGAGAGAAGCTTAGAAGAAAAAATTCCACTTGTTGTAAAATCAATCCAAACAAAAAAAGGGCAAACACCATTTGCAAAAGGCACCACCACGAAACAAACACATTATGGATGACGCTGAACTAAGTGCAATCAGACAAGCAAGATTGGCTGAATTACAGAAAAACGCGCGTGGCGAATCTTCAAGTCCAGCAGGATCCTCCTCCAATGGGCAACAAGCAGCAAGCGACAATATGGCAGCAGCAGTGTTGGGCAGGGTATTAGAAAATGAAGCAAGAGAAAGATTAAGTAGAGTTAAAATTGTCAGACCTGATAGGGCACAAGCTGTTGAAAACTATATCTTGAAATTATATTCTATGGGTCAAATCCGTCAGAAACTAACTGAAAAAGATGTTGTACAGATCTTAGATGGTATAAGCAGAGATAGTCAACTGAATCAACCAACAAAAATCACATTTGACAGAAAGCAACTAGATGATGACGAAGAAGATGATGATGATTTCTTTGATTGATAACTCATAGATGAAACTCAACAATATATATACCTGCATATAAGTAAACACGACATTTTTTTTTTTTTTCCTTCTTGACTGGGCTTTCCAAGTTTTGGCGTTTAGTTTTTCTCTGTCTCTGAAATCAAAACAAATAACTCTACCAATAAATCAATCTATTATTTTAGTCATACTTTGTTTATACACAACAATATGTCTAATATTCAAGTGATAGTTCGGTGTCGGGGACGAAACCCTAATGAGATAGCAGCCAGGTCACCAATAATAGTCGATTTACCAGATGATAATTTCTCAATCACGGAACCTTATATCACCATCAGTCAATCATCCAAGGCAACACCAAACACCAGTTCATCATCATTGGACACCAGTATGAAACGAACGTACAAATTTGATCAGATATATGGCTCTCAGGCTGATCAATCGTTGGTGTACTCCCAAATTGCCCATCCTCTACTTTTGGATTTTTTACATGGGGTCAATGTTTCTATATTGGCGTATGGCCAAACAGGTACGGGGAAAACTTACACCATGAGTGGGCTAGACAATAACAACACACTCGATGAAAATTCAGAGATGGCGGGGATAATTCCTAGATTGATAGGTGAATTGTTTCACAATTTGTCCCAGGCAGATGCCAAAGATGGAGACTATATGGTTAAAATATCCTATTTGGAAATATATAATGAAGAATTGATTGACTTGTTAAGCACTGGAAATACTAATAATAGGAAACTAAGAATTTACGAAAAGACTTCCTCGAGTAAGATTAAATCCATTGGGATTCAGAATTTAACCGAATACAGTATCAATAGCTACGAACAAGGGATAAAATATTTGAAGATGGGTTTGCACAAGAAGAAAACATGTAGCACTAATTTGAATGAAATATCGTCTAGATCACATACTATTTTTTCTTTACAATTATTCCAGAAAGTATCTTCAGAAGATGATTCACACTATCGAATTTCCAAAATGAACTTGGTAGATTTGGCTGGATCTGAGAATATTGGTAGGTCTGGATCAGTAGTGAAAGAAGCTGGAGGAATTAACCAATCATTGTTAACTTTAGGCAGAGTTATAAATTCGTTAAATGAAAAAAAATTGCACCATGTTCCATATAGGGAATCGAAATTGACCCATATTCTACAAGATTCATTAGGTGGTAACACGAAAACAACTTTAATTGCCACGATTTCTCCTGCTCAAGTCAATTTACTGGAAACTTGCTCTACCTTGGATTATGCCAGCAAGGCGAAGAATATCAAGAATATACCAATGGTTGGACATGATTCTGAAATGATAATCAAGAAAACACTAGTTAAAAATTTGGCTCAAGAATTGACGCAATTAAATATGGACTTGATTGCAACTAGAAATAAAAATGGTGTTTATTTGGATCCGGAAAACTATGAACAGTTGATTCAAGAGAATGAGTCATTGAAAACTGGCGGCAGAGAAGACAGATTGAAGTTGGAACTGTTGTTGGCCAAAACAGAGACGTTGGAATTCACGCGGTTAGAATACAAGCAGGAAATTGAAAATTTAAAACAAGAAATACAAAGCTGTAAACTGAAATTAACCACAGTTGAAAAGAAATATCGTCATGCGATGGAAGTGAACCAAGCAAACCAAGAAACAATAAATGGGTTACATGAGAAATTAAAACGAGCTTTTGAAAAATCATCAAGTTCAGCAGAATTATTGATTAATTTGTTGTCAAATCATCTACGTACTTCGATGGGATTACTTCAGGATACCAGGCAATTGCAATCGAATAACAATATTGAAAACCAATTGTCGATTTTCCAACAACAGCTCAATGATAATTTACTGATGTATAAACAAAAAATTGAAGATAAAATTCATAGCTATCAAAAAAATGTTGAATTGGTGGTGAACCAGGATTTGACAAACTATATTGCCACTTTCCAAAACAATTTTGATAATTTATTGACATTTCAACAGGATTTCTACAATCGCACTGAAGACGTGATACAAGATTGTAAAATAGTCAATGATAAACTCTCTGGGTTTTTAAAAGACGATTATTTGAACAATGTTGGGTCAAATTTAAATGCTAGACTCGAGACATTACTCGTAAACACTTTCCCTCCATTAGTTGAGAATTTTAAAAACGTAATGAAGAAGGAAATTGAAGGAACGATAAATGGGGTCATGAAAGAATATCAAACAATGTCAAATGAAGAGATAACCAAAGAAAGACAAAATGTGTTGAAAATGGAAAATTCATGGAATAGTCAAATGACAGCAATACTACCGAAATTGCAAACTGAGTTAACCAAAAGCAATCAAATGCATCAAGATTGTAAAACAAATTTGCAAAATATATCAACTAGTGATGATATTCTCAACAATATCAACAAATTAAAACAAAATGGGATTGATATCCCTGACCAACCAGATGTTTCCACATTGGCAACAATTTCCACTAACATTCAAACATCTAACAACTTAATATCAAACAACTTGAATAAGATAAATAATGAATTATCTGAAATACAACAATTTGATGCTAATACTGTCAAAATCTCACCTGTAAAGGATTTTTCAAAAATACCGAAACCGTTGTTGTCACCAACAAAACCCTCAAGGATCTCACACAGTAAGAGCACACTACTGGTATCATCACCTACAAAGATACCACTGCTTCAAAGATCGAAAACTGATGAGGGTCATCCGACCGCAATCAAAAAGAGAAAGATACTACACACGGTGGATAATATAATCATTTAAGTCTCCTTTTTCTCCATGTACTATAGAAGTTACATGTATTTGTATTATATATATATTTTTTTTTTTTGAATTTTTTTTTTTATTTTATTAAAAAAAACAACCAATCTTTTAATTTGCAATACTTTAATATACATATATAAACTAATCTAAACGAAAAAACAAAACTATCTCCATTAAACAAAAAAAAGGCAAGCATCAGTAGTATGGATGTGACGGGAATGAGTTATAATGGCTGTAACCAGAATAATGAGATGATGGTTGACCCCATGAGCATTCACAGCGTGTGTGGTTGTAACCAGATGTCATATGAGGTGCTGGGGGTGGTGGTGGGGGATAATGCCCTTGGTGGCCTGAGTGTGGTGGTGGGGGTGGGTAATGTCCATGATGACCTGGGTGTGGAGGAGGATAATGTCCTTCGTGACCAGGTGGTGGTGGGGGAGGAGGGTAATGTCCTTCGTGGCCTGAGTGTGGATGTGGAGGTGGTGGTGGTGGTGGTGGATAATGACCTTGGTGTCCTGGGGGTGGTGGTGGTGGGGGGTATGACCCATGATGACCGGAATGTGGTGGAGGTGGAGGGGGAGGATAGTATCCTTCATGTCCCTCATGGCCGCGTGGCGGTGGTGGAGGAGGATGATGGTGTCCTTCATGTCCCTCATGACCAGGTGGTGGTGGTGGAGGAGGATAATGATGATGACTTCTGCGATGATGTTGATGGTGATGTGGAGGTGGAGGTGGGAATGAACCGGAGTCACCATGATGTGGAGGCATACCTGGAGGATGACGGCCACCATAAAGTCCATGAGGAAATCTTGGTGGATATGGGAAATCTCTAGGACCGAAACCTCTAGAACCTCTTGGTCCTCTGTGATGTCTATGTTTTCTTGGATGTGGATGTGGAGATAACGGGGTTTCCTTTTCTTGTTGAGTAGTAGTAGTAACTTCTTCTTGATCCTTTTCTTCATTTTCATCACCAGACATTTCCTCTGTGTCGGATGGTGTTATAACGTCTTCATCTTCAAATTCAGATTCACTTTCCGAGGTATAATCAATTACTTCATATGAATGAAAATCATGTGGTGGTTGTTGTTGTGGTGGAGCATGATATGGATATGCTGGATAGTATCCATAAGGATAACGTTCTCTCAAATAACGTTCAATGGTTTCTTCATCGATGTAACCAGTAGAAACTTGTTCCTGACCAGAACCAGTCTTCTTTCTTTTTCTACTAATATCCGGCATTTGAAATTTTGTTAGTACAAGAAAGAAAAAAAAAAAATCTAGGTTTAAAATTAAAAGCAAAAAGGGGAAATTTCCCGACGTATTTAAATACTAGAAATGCGAAAATCGTACGTACAACCCTCACTCATGTAACCCTTGTCACACCCTATCTCTTGCCAAGCAAATTTTTAAATGCCGCAATGAAATTTTTTCTTACTTCCGGCATTTGAAAAAAATATCTTTTTTTGTGTCATACAAAACACTCTGTGATTGGCGAGAAAACTAAGAATTGGATGATTATTTATTTTGGAGGAATAAGAGGGCATGGCTCAGTCTAGAGCCTTGTAAAACGGGTATTAATTTTGCCCGTGTGTTGCATGGTAGATAAGATAAGCCAAATATGTTTGTTCAAGTGAGTGACTTCTTTATCAGAGGCTTTGTTCAAAAACATGAGAGTTATGGGGCTTTAGGGGCTGCATTTATTTAGTGCTTCCTGTATATAAACCGGGCTATGTGTTGTGCATGAGGCCAATCAAAAAATGGCATATATCCTTGCTTAACTAATTTCCTTTTGAGTAACATTTTGCTAACATTACCAAATTAAGAGCACATAAGAAAATTTTTACCATCATGCATAAACCAATTCTATTGGTTCGTGATCTTATGCCACAAAAGATATGTTATGTTTTATTAAGTAGGCACGAGTTTTCCCAGATTTTAAAAATTTATAATAAATTTTTGATAAAATTAATCAATCCTTCTTTGGTTTTTAAACAGTTAAAATTTCCTTCTCGACCAATTTGAATAAACAGTATACGAAATGATTATTCAAACAGCAGGAAACTAAAATGCGTTGATCATCGGACAAAGAAAAAACATATTTCCCGTTTAAAAGGCACAGTTCAATAAAGAAAACGTGACTTGGAAGGCGACACAACGTTAATTACTCGAGGAATGTATGTACAAAGTAGGATTTACGTATTACTTTTTTCCGTGATAGTGACGAAGGATGTGCTGGACGGATAGTTTTACCTTCCGGGGCAAAACTAATATCCGTGATTACGAAATTCGGTTCTTCTTCTATTGGCGTGGTATTTACAGGTACCGATATGTACCGTTATTGACAAACGAATGTGCAATCGTCTATAATTAGCACAACAAGCAAGTTCTCTCATGATGCGAACAGATTTATTTTCCTTCATTTTTCGCTCAGTTTATTAATCAAAAGGAATTTTCTAATTTGAAATGCTCTAAATTAAGCTACCGAGTTCCAATATCTTGGAAGCTTTCACATACATAAAACTTGTAAAGAATTTAAAGGTCTAAAACTATTTTTACATTAAAATATACAACATAATATATAAAAAAACTATTTTAAAAGTACAATATAACGAATGTTCTGTAGGTAATTTTCTAAAATACAGCATTAAAAGCGACCGTGGTGGCCGTGGTGGCCATGATGACCATGATGACCGTGATGACTATGGTGACCGTGATGACTATGATGACTATGATGACCGTTGTGAATTCCATTCCCATGATTTAGGATAGGACCAGATTGCCCAGGGTAGTAATTTGAGTACATTTGTTGCCCGCCGAATATTTGTCCTAAACCACCTTGATGACCATGATGGTGATAGCTATTGTTACGGTGATGACGTCTGTTGATGAGATGTTGTAAAAGCATGTTTGTAATATTTAATTTAGTTATTGATTGCAAAAAAAACAATATGATTGTACATTATCATTCGAGGGGAAAATTCAAGACCATTAAATAGTTCCTTGATTATTCAAACACCGCCTTCAAAAAAAGGCACAGTAACTATTTTCTACAATTAGACTAGATCCAATTTTTAACATTGGTCATACTTTCGGCAATTGAAATTTCCAAAAAATTGCGGCCAAAAAATGAGATCTAAACTTTAAAAATTTTTTGCGACAAACACCGCCACTACCGAAAATATTCCGAAATTACTTGCATCGGATGTTGTTCCGGAGCTGACTTGGCAAGCCCGCCTTGTAAATAGTCTTTTAAAAAAAGAAAGAAAAGATATGGAATGACCAATTCACTATAAATATCCTATATCTATTTTTACTATATTTCTTAGTACATCAACAAAAGCATGCTTTCCAAACAGTAGCCGTTGGAGGTCCGAGACATACAAGCTTCGCAAGTACGAAAATTAAAATGAAAAAGGAAAAAAAAAGGCCCCATGACGTAATCATCTCATTTCCAGAAACAGTAATTTTACTTTACTCCTGTGCTTGCTTCCCCTTATCTTGACACACTATTTCCACATATAGCTTTCTTTTCAAAAAAAAAAGAAAACAAAAAGATGCAGCTCTCGTTTGTTGTCATTTTATGTGCTTATGTAATCATGGTCTACTGGTCATTGGTTGCTGAGATAAGCAACGATGCGTCTCCCAAGATTAATTTTCTTTGTTCTCTCCCAGTTATCGCATTGGCAATTGAACAATCTATTATTGTATTAGTCAGACAAGGGGGGGGGAGGGATATCTTGTCTTGAACAATCGACTGTATTCAGGGTTCGAAATAATAATAGAAATCGAATGACGCAATCTTCTTGTTCTACTGGTTATTTTTTAATCGTTAATTTCCAAAACAATCCCCAACGAAGAATGCAGATCTTGTACTTTGCAGTTGAGTTGACAACCATTAAAAGGATGGATGAATGGGTGTGGAAAATTAATTTTTAAATGCTGGTGGTAGTCACGTCTCCCTCTTTTATTTTCTCCCCTTCTTTTGTCGTAAACAACACGCTAGAACTACAGGGTAGGTGAGTCATTTTGCCGTGAGATTGAAGATGCTAATGACAACCCAACAGAGATAATGATGGAATTAGTCACTGTAATATTATGAAAACAGTATGTTGTGTTGGAAACCTCGATGACAGTACCTTGCTTCTTCAGTATCACACGGATAATGCCATACGGCGGATATTATCATTTCGCAATCAACACACATACGATGAATGTATGCAATTTCACATCTGCATTTACGGATGTTATTGTCCTTGCTCTATATATTTTTGTAATTACTAATTTAAGTATAAAACCAATTATATAAATAGTATCGTTGGGGAATGCTCTTTTGAAAATTTCCTTCTTTTTATTAATCTTTAAAACCAAACACTATAATGCCCGTTGAAGTTAGAGTTGCCAAATCTCATTTAAAATCCAGAATCTCAAAGAAAGTTCACAAGATACAGAATAAATATATGGGGAAGGAAAAACATAGCAATGTACGTTTCAAGACAAAGAAAAAGAGTAAACCAAGAAAACTCAACCCTTACATGGTTACTACAGTTATTACTGGTGGTATATTTATATCAATTATTTTCGGTTATTTATACTACACTGTATTTCAGTTCCTAGACTTTATCTAATCATCACGGTTATTGTTCAATATTCTCAAAATAAACAAGAACAAGTTAATAATATCAAGGTATAATGAAATACAAGCAATGACCTCATCATCCAAATGTAAAGTTTTCATGATTTGTTGGGTGTCAATAATAATATAAATTGAAAAAACCACAGCACCAAGAAAACTATAGATATTTTCCATTAATGACAGCTGTTGTGGGAAAAACATCATGACGAAACCCCACCCTATCAATCCCCAAAGTAACATTCCCACGGTACCTTGCCAACTGATGAAATCGTATTTTGTTTGGAAAGCAAATAAAGTTAATCCAATGAAAATAATCAAAGTTAATAATACTGCTTCAATTAATACAGTACTATCAACAAATGCACAAGCTACCCCCAAAGTATAACTTTCACATATAGTAAACCCACCCAATAATATTAAATTCACAGGATAGGATCTAGCCTTGTAGAAAGCACCAATCATGAAACCAATAGCTCCAATGAAAGCTACAATCAATAACCAAGTGTTTGTCAATGCCCATACTTTAAAAGAGTCTGATGAACG
>JAKTVG010000491.1:0-16237 GCA_030557085.1 Candida gigantensis
AAACCACAGGTTATTTATAAAGCCAAAAATGTTAAAAATGATCATTTGGACCTAAGGGTGCCGATATGGATAACAAATATCTTATTTTCCAACGCAAAGGATGGATACAAGATTATTACTTCGACAAGATATGGACAGATTAGATTATACGATACTACTGAGGGAAGAAAACCAAGAAAAGATTATCAAGTAACTGAAAAACCAATAGTGACATTATCTTTTGCCAATGACGAACAAACTGAAATTATCGTCACCGACACTCATAGTCTCATTGCAAAATATTCATTGACGCAAATTGATGATCGTGCGTTCAAGACGATTTCCGCATCAGCTGGTGAAATTATTAAGCCAGTGCCAAAATTGTTAGGAAAATTTACAGGTGGGAACACAGGGGCAACGTTTGCAGTACAGGTTTATGAAGGTATAGTTGCATTTGCTGGGTTAGATAGATATTTAAGAGTTTTTGATTTGGAGTCTAGAGAAATTTTGGCTAAAGTTTATCTTGGTGTTGAGGTTTCTTCATTGTTAATCCTAGATGACGAGGATGAAGAAGAGGAAGAGAGAAGAAAACGTAAAAGAGAAGAAGAAGAAGACGACGAAGAATTGTGGAATAAATTAGATACTAAAAAGAAGACTCCTGCTATATAGGCTTTTCTGCTTCAATACCACGAGAATCAGATCGATTACTAGTGTTTATGACACTCATACATTTCCATTCATTCAAGTAGCTGCATTTCCATAGACGTAGTTTCCCATCATCACCAGCGGATGAGAGTATGGTTCCTGTCATATTCCAACTCACTCTCCACACTTCTTGCTTGTGATCATTAAGTTTGGCCAATGTTTCAATCTTTAAATCGCCACCTTCTTGCTCGGTCGCCTTGAATATCCTCACATATCCGTCTTTGCACCCAGTGGCAATGAGATGATAATTTCTGCCCATAGAGGGAGCCCAACTAACAGCTCTTATAAGTCCATTGTGTTCAGGGAGATTACATATTTTCACGTACTTTTCACTAGCATTTTCATTTTCATCATCTGATTCTTTAGGCACACTTCCGTAGATGAAACCTTGATCTAATGCAAGGACAATGAATTTTTCAGTTTTTGTGAATTTAGAAGGACACCATTCGATACCAAAACTACTTTGTAAACTCTTTGCTGGCAACAGCTGATTCAAAAGTGCAATCTCTGTGGTCAACACCCAACTCGTCAAATCATTTGGCTCAGCAGATTCATATATTCTAAAAATCCCATCTGATCCAACACATCCTAGTTTGAAACCCAAGTGATTAGGAGCAAAACGAACATCATATATTGGACCATACGACTCAGTTGCTAATGTTGCTAATTTAGTCCATCTTCTCCCCGAGCCAGGCATTTCATCTGGTTGCTCTTGCCATATTTTCACAGTTCGGTCATATGAACACGAAGCCAATATCTTCGAACTTGAAAATTCAGGGTGAGCCCAGCTCACTTTGGCAATCAGGGAATCATGTGCTTTCCACAGGTCATTCAAAATCCATGACGAAGTAACTGTATCCAAATCGAAAACTTTGATATGTTGATCAGAGGATACTGTTGCTATGTGCTTTCCGTAAAAATCATACTTGATGTCGTGTATCAACTCTTCATGTCCTGTAATGAATGGCTTCATAATTTATGTAATATATGTTGTATCAAGAATAATGGCGAGGCACACACGCTATTTATTTTCCTCCAGATCTCTTTTTCTTTTTTGTCCATTGTCTCATAAAGAACGTGAGCGATTGTTTATGTTTGCATTTTTCACTAGTAACTGTTAATTTTTTTTCTTTTTTTTTCTAAATTTTCCCAATTTACTTCAATAGTACCCAAATACTTAATTATTTTGACAGATTAACCCGAAATGCTTGCAAGGTTAGTAAAGCTTGCGTTGGTTATTGGAGCAATAGCTGCAATATCACCTAATAACCCACTACGTACACTGGTTTCATTTGCATGTCTCGGCTACGTCGCCACGTTACTGTTGATTCCCAAGGTTGGACCTAGCTTCATAAAGATTGGACTCAAGGGCAAAGATATGTCGAAGCCACCTCCAGTATCTGAAATACCAGAGACCATGGGGTTAGTTGCTTCGACCGCGTACATGCTCCTTATGATTGGTCTTATCCCCTTTGTATTTTTCAAGTACCTCGTTTCGTTTAGTTCAATGTCTAACGACGAAATTGTGACCAAAAACTATATCACTCAATACCAATCCGTGACAGATAATAAATTGTTTCCTCATAACAAATTGGCAGAATATTTAAGTGCATTATTGTGTTTACAGAGTACTACGTTGTTAGGGTTACTTGACGATTTGTTTGACATCAGATGGCGTCACAAGTTTTTCTTGCCAGCCGTGGCCTCCTTGCCATTATTGATTGTATACTACGTGGATTTTAGTGTGACATCAGTTGTTGTTCCTAAATTTGTGACAGATTTACCTGGAGGATATCATTTCCTCAATGCTGTTAATTTCTTTATCAAATATGGCAATCATATCGTCACTAGTGTTACAGGACTTTCATTTAGAACTTTACAGACTGATTACGTGGTTCCAGATAACTCACCAAAATTGATAGACTTGGGGATATTTTATTATGGATACATGTCTGCAGTCTCGATTTTCTCACCCAATTCGATTAATATTCTTGCTGGTATAAATGGGTTGGAAGTTGGCCAGTCGTTGGTTTTGGCAGCAATATTTTTAATCAATGATTTCTGCTATCTTTTTTCATCAGGTATATCTCAGGCTGCTCATGATTCTCACATGTTTTCTGTTGTGTTTATTTTACCCTTTGTCGGGGTTTCGTTGGCGTTATTCCAGTACAACTGGTTTCCAGCACGAGTATTTGTTGGAGACACTTATTGTTACTTCAGCGGAATGGTATTTGCAATTGTTGGTATTTTGGGTCATTTCTCGAAAACACTTTTGATTTTCTTGTTGCCCCAAATCATTAACTTTGTTTATTCAGTGCCACAGTTGTTTCACATTTTACCATGTCCAAGACATAGGTTGCCCAAGTTCAATGTCCAAGATGGATTAATGTACCCCAGTTTTGCGGAATTGAAAACAAAAAGCTATCCGCGTGTACTTGCATTGAAACTCCTTGAACATTTAAAACTTATCAAGTTGGAAAGAGACCCTAAACTGAACGAAGTAGTAAGATTTTCTAATATGACTATCATAAACCTTCTTTTGGTGAGGTTAGGACCAATGCGAGAAGACCATTTATGTATGGTGATTATGGCCATTCAGTTTTTAATAGGTGTGTCAATGATAATTGTAAGACACACGGTTGGTCCCTGGTTGTTTGGATATGACAATTTATCCTGGGGAGTGAAGTAATATTGCGTTTATAGAGACTTTGTTGTATGTTTTAGCACCCATATAGAAAATACATAAAATCGTGTGGTTACCAAAAAATCTCTCGTATGTGTTGTGTTGCGTCGCGGAGTGTGATCTACCAAAGTTTCAGCACAGCACCTTTTTTGCTTTCCGGCTTTTCTTTGGTATTTCTTGTTGACTACCAAACTAAAACACAGTATATATCGACAAACGACAATGCCACCTGCTCCACCACCGCCCCCACCTCCACCTCCACCACCAGGTTTAGGCAGCGCATCATCTGGGCCACCACCAGCGATGCCTCTAGGAAGGGATGCATTATTGGGAGATATCAGAAAAGGTACTAGATTGAAGAAAGCAACCACCGTTGACAAATCGAAGCCATTGATTGATTCCAAAACATCTATTTCAACCAATGCCGCTCCAAGTATGAGCAGTCACACAAGCTCACTGTCATCTGCTCCTCCTATTCCCTCAGCTCCTCAATTGGGGGATATATTTGCGGGAGGAATGCCCAAACTCAAACACAGAGATAATAGGACCGGAATTGTACCTTCATCAGCACCCCAAATTCCATCAATGAATAACCCGCTGGTTCCATCGAGACCAGTCAAAGGAAGACCTTCTCCATCTTCGATATCACAAAGTCTGAATAGCCTACCACCACCTGTTCCATCCATGGCTCCTCCAATACCCTCGCAAGCGCCACCTCCCCCATCGAGTCAAAAGCCCACAACACCTAAAGTGCCACCGACTAGACCAAAAAAGTCATCTCACGTGAGGAATGTTTCACTGAGCTCGACAAATTTAGCAAGTTCAGACTCTACACCACCACCATTGCCATCAGGTCCACCACCAGTCCCAATGTCTGCACCACCATTGCCAAATAGCATCCCACCACCACCAGCTCCACCAGCTCCACCAATGTCTACAATTCCTGATAAGAAAAGTACACCTGCTGCACCCCCAATGCCAGCAGGAGGGTTACCATTTTTGGCACAAATCAATGCTAAGAGAGATGAAAAAAACGTGATAGGTTCAGTTTCAAATTCAAATTCTTCCGGGCCACCACAAATTCCAGGATCTTTGCCTCCTGCATTACCTAGAAATTCTGCACCAGCAGCACCGCCATTGCCTAAGGCATCTATTCCAGCCGCGCCACCATTACCAAAGACATCTATCCCATCAGCACCTCCGTTGCCTAAGACATCTATCCCAGCTGCACCACCATTACCCAAGACATCTATCCCAGCTGCGCCCCCACCTCCACCGATATTTGGGGCACCTAAACCAGAAACAAAATCTTCAACATCATCGAGTAGTGCACCTCCACCCGCTGCTGCTGCTGGTGGAGCATTACCATTTTTGGCACAAATAAATGCAAAAAGAAATGAAGACTTTGTAGTTGATGGCAACAAAGGCAGTTATTCTACCAAAGATGAATCCACAGCGAAACCACCATCTGCACCTGTTGCTAGTAAAAAGAGTTCTACAACGTCTATACCTGCGAACAAAGTATCGAATAGTACACCTGCACCACCGAAACATCATATGAATTTCAACCCATTCTCACACAATAAAAAACATGATGATCAAAAGACATCTTCAAGGACGAGTGCACCTCCAATTCCACAGAATGCACCACCGATTCCTCAAAATCCACCGTCGATACCACAGAATGTCCCAGCACCAGCAATACCTAAACCAAATTCTATACCTAAACCTCCTCCTGCACCACCTATGATCCCAACACAGATACCACCAAGATCACCACTGCCAGAATCTGATCAAGAGAGTTATGTACCACCATCGCCAAGTATTCCAAACATGGCACCACCACCATTACCTTCCACATCAGCGCCAGCTCCACCAAGAACGAAAAAAGCAGCACCACCGCCACCACCTCCTCCTGGGCCGGGTGGATCTGGTTCAACGTCATCCCGAGTTTCGTCTGTTTCAGCCACTCATGATTTGGATTCGAGACAGAATGTTGGGTCAAACTTGAGGAAAATTTCAGCACTGACATATACTATCAATTCTCGGAATGGAGGTGGTTCTGATGCCAAATCTGAAAAAATTGTAATTGAAGATAAGAGATTTAAATTTGTCAATGCAAATGCGTTGCCTAATCCAAGAAGGTTTGGAGAGAAGAATGGTCAAGCACAAAAATTGTATCCTAGTGGAAGAGGATCATCTGTACCTCTTGATTTAAGTTTATTTACATAGGGGTATGTTTTTTTTATATATATATATTTTTTCTACAAACTATTGTCTATATTAGACGTTTTTTTTTTTTATCCGGGGACCATACTTGAACAACATTATCGTAGAATGAACAGGTTGCTATAAACCCACCATCCAGTGACCAATCACCACCGTAGCACATACTCTCATGATCCTGTTTAAAATAACGAGTCACTTCAAAAGAACCTTCATCATCACTTTTGACATCAACTATTCTAGCTCCATCATACATGCAACAACTAAGCACTCTATCATCATTTTCCACAGGACTAGGAATCAATCTCCATACCCCACCACCTAGATTTTCCAGATTCAACAATTTCGGTAAATACCCCCCCAGTATCAAACCCGGGTTAGATTTATCCATAACTCTTAAATCCCATACTCTTAAACAATCATCATAAGATCCTGTCCATAATGTATTTGGATTAGATTTGTTCCAAATAGAACTAGGAGATAAAATAGATACGATCCCGGCATCATGACCTCTACGTAACTGCCAAATCGCATTTTTGATCCTTAGATCATGAGCAATCAATTTTGAATCATCACCTCCCGTATATACAACATGACATAATTGTCCAATTTCTCCAAATGAACCAGTCCAACATTCTAAATCATGACTTGTTTCCAAATATGTTGTTGTTGTTTGTGATGTTTGAATATCATGAATTGCCAGTGATCCGTTTGTGAATGTTAGTAATATTTGGGAATTGTTAATGGGGTTGAAGAAACATGATGTTATCAACGTATCATTATCGATTTCTACATCTTGTGACAATTCTAGTTTGTCATTGTTATTATTGTCGTTGGTAGTGATACGCCAGATTAGTAAATGACCATTGGAATGAACAGACACTAAAATTTGGTGATCAGATGGATGGAATTTTATATCTAGGATCGCTCCTGGGGTAGGTATGCTTGAAACTAATGATATTTCATCTTTGATAAAATTATAAATGTCTAATGATCCATGACGTATTCCAGTTTCTTTTTCTAATTTATATGTCCCAATGAAGATTTTGGATGTGTCTTGAGGATGGATCCGTAAACAACATGGAGGGAGTGATGTTTTTGTGACTGCTATTCTTTTGCTATGTGGTAATGTTTCCATGTTTTTTGTAACAATGATCGAACCTGGGACACTTCAAATCTGATGATGGGTTGGGGTTGAAAAATTTCAAACGAGAGAATTTTTTTTTTCCCTCCCGAAATATATAAACCTTCTTTTTGATCAATTTTTACTTTTTGGTTAATTATAGATAATGGGATTGTATGCTAAATGGATGTCACTTCCTTTGAAGGTTCGTTATTATGTTGGATTTTCAACTATGGGATTGGCATTGTTGGGTGATTATGTATCATCAAGGATAAATGATGAAGTTGTAGCTAGAAAAGATTTGGACTTGGACCAACCACAACAACCAACAACACAACTAGTTAATGAAAACATAGAGAACAAATGATGAATGTTGTTGATGATGAGATTACGAATATAATAATAGATGAAAAATGTATTTAATTTTAAATATAAAACGATAAATTGATTTTTAAATTAAGTTGGAAATATAAACAAAACAAAAACAAAAACAAAATAACAAATTATTAATATAATCTCTCTAAGAACAATAAAAAGCAGTAATAATTATCCAGCAAATCAATATTTAAGTAAACCTTTTTTAACAAAATCTTTTCTTATAGAACTTATAAATTCCAAGAATTTAGCAGGATTAGAATCAATACCTCTTGAATAAACAAATTTTGAAGCTAAATGAGTAGCAAATATAGCTTTTAAATAAGCTTCAGGAACTCTAGTTAAAACATTTTCAATTCCAACATTTTTTAATAATAAAGGTGGTAAAGAATCTAATAATACTGCATTTCTAAATTGTACATCATCATCCCATAATTCTTTTGAATTTGCTAATTCATCACCTAATTTATTTATAGAAACACTTAATTGATCAGATAATATTGTGAATGGAGTTGATGTTTCTAATTTAAGTTTCCATAATGCTTCAAATTCTGCATTTGCATTTGCAATTATGATTTTTTGTACATCTTTAACATATTCTTGATAAAATTTTGGTTTTGTTTGAGTTGTTGGATCAACACACATGTTTTGTAAAAATCCTTTATCATCAAATGATAAAGCTGCTAAAACTTCTAATGATGAAGAAGTAACACCTCCTTTATTTGTAGATGCATCTTTAAAAATAATTATTCCTGCTTTTTCTAAAATTAATTTGGCTGATTGAGTAATAAATAAATTAGCACCTTCAACAAAATAAGGAACAATTGTTTTACCTGTTTTGGCATCAATTAAATCATGAACATTATTAGTATCAATAGCAGCTGGTCTACCACCACATGGAACAAATAAATCAACACCATCAACACCATATTGTTCTTTTAATTTCAAATGGAATGTGTTTCTAAATGTAACACCACTAGTTACAACTTGACCATTTGGTAATTTAACATCCATATCATCAACCAAAACAACATAACCAGTAGATGATAATTTACTTCTATCATAATGATCAATCATTTTTCTTTCTTTAGCTAATCTAATCAATTCTTCTTTATCTAAACCTTGAGGATCACAAATAACACCAGATCCATCAACAATACCAACATAATTTTCCTTTCTTGATAATAAAATTTCATTAGAACCTAAATCACCATCAGGACCACCAGTTTGAAATTTACGAATTTTAGAATCATCAATATCTAATTTTTCATAAATCTTATTGACATAAGCACGAACAGATAATGTAGTCATACCATATTCATCATGTGGAATACCTCCCAATTCTGGAGATTTACCAGTCAAGAAAGATTTCCACCATGGAGCACCTCTTTCTCTAGCATGTAAAGTAGCCCAATCAACATATCCAGCAGTACCTTCATCAGGACCTAAAAATAAAATTTCTGGTTTTGAATATAAATCAACATAAGTATCTTTAACACCAGGAATATGTTGTTTCAAAAGTAAATCAATCAATGAATCAATATATTTTTCAAAACATGCTTGTGGACGATCTTGTGCTGCTTTACCAGGATCTAATAAAATAACCCCCTTTGATCCACCTTCTGGAATATCTTTATTTTTACGTTGTTGAGTATTTGCCAAATTATAATTTTCATCAAATAAATTACGAGCATTGACATTATAAGCATCCAAAGATCTAGATCTAACAATTCTAATACCACCACGAGCAATATCTCTAAATCTAATATGGAATCCTCTGAAATCGGAACCAACAACGAAAAACATACCAAATGGACGTTCTGGATATTCTGATTCTGGTAAAAATGAAGGATCTAATCTAAATGATAATGCAACTTTTGTTGAAGTATAAAAATTGGTTTTCAAAATGGATTTGTTGAATTTATATAAAGCTCTTAAAACAATTGCATGATGTTCATTTTGAGAACATTCTCTACTTAATAATTGTTCAAATTCTTCTTCTGTTCCAACAGGAGTGATTTGTGATAATCTTTGATAAGATAATGTTTTTTCCATGGAAGATCTAATATAATGAACATCAGCAAATTGACGATATAATTTACGAACAATATCTCTTCTAGTATCAAATACTTCCTTGATATATTCTTGAGTATAAGTTTCAGCTCTTAATCTTTTCTTTAAACTATTCAAAACTTCAGCATGTTCAATAGATTTGGAAGGATCCAATAAAGAAGAAAGTTTGTTATATTCTGGACCTAAACGATTCAAGAAATGAGTGACAAATATAACACCAGATTGAGCATAAATAGATTCTTGTAATGATAATTCACCTTGAATAAATCTATCATGGAAGAAATTATGTGGAATACAATATAATAATGAAGCTTCCTTAATAACTTGATAAATTGATAAATCCACAGGTGATTTTTTCAGTTTTGAAGTAACATACATGGAGATTATAGTGACACCATTGGAGAATTGTTCAACGTATTTTCTAGTGACATGTAATTTATAGTAATTGGCTAAATCACCCAATGCAGAATTATATCTAGCAGAAGTTTTTTGCTTGTAACCAATAACAACTCTATATTCTTCAGAATCTTCAAGTGGGAAATGTCTAATAACAGGACCAGTAGTATTTATGACATCTCTAACAATAGAAGTGTATAATTCTTTAGTTTTTTGAGAAGCAATTTTCAAAAAAGTAGCATCACCAATTTTTTCCAAATCAGTTTCAGTGGCTGTAACATCCAGTACTTTATAATTATTCTTATAAACAAAGAATAAACGAACAAATTGATCATGTAATTCCTTGTTTTGTTGATAAACACCCAGTAAAATAGGATCAGTTTGATAATTCAATGGAGCACTGAAATATTCAGTACGATAACTATTGGAGGTGGAACTTGAAGGATCAATGTACTTGTCATCAATTCTTTCTTCAAATTGGTTTCTTTTATAAGCTTGGGCATCAACAGTATCAAAAAAGACTGCATGATCTTCAGCTTCTCTTTTGTAAGAAATCAAAGGTTGTTCTCCAAAACTTGCATAAGCTTGAACTTTACAAGAATATAATGCATGAATATGGGAAGCAATATCTTCAACAGTTGATCTAGCGAAAAACACATCATCAATTCCTAAGGATTCATAAAACCATTTAGCTTCAGCTTCAATAAGTGGTTCAGGAATAAAACCAGTGGAATCTAAAACATCTAAAACTTGTTCAAATTGATCTTTTTTACCGCTGAATGGGGAATCAACGTAATCATGCTTCAAACTGATTTGGGAAGATGCATTGGAGGTTGATTTATAAATGTTCAAATGAGAAACACCGTTTTCAATAGATGATGCACTCATATTTTAGTGTTTTTTTTTTGGAATATTTATATTTTATGGGGGAGGTAAAGTCTTTTGTAATTGTAATAGTTTGTAAATGAATATTTCAAATATATTTTAAATAATTTAAGAAGAAATCTGAAAAGAAGGAGAAATTGGAATTGGGAAATGGGAAAGGGGGAGATTTATGTTGTATTTATAGTTAAAATTGGGGATTTGTTTGCGTTGTTTATTTTTTTTAATTTTCATAATTTGCTTGGTGGTTGGGAGAGTTATTGCTACAATAATACAAACACAACACTACACACTCCGTTATTATTCCACTGAAAGGAGGGGGGGGCAGAATAAAAAGAAGAGGAGCAGTAACTCCGTAAAAAAAACTGCAGCCAAGCCACGCACTTGGTAGCACACTGGCGTTAAGACAGGTGTGTGTGTGTGCCACGTCCTTCTTCAAGTGGCATTTTGTCTTCCTAAACAAAACAGAACAACAACAACAGAACCCAAAAATACCTCAAACTTAAAATGCTTGTCCAACGTTTGCCGCAACTCTTGTTTCTTCGGGACTCTACGGAGTTTTTCGTTTTAGTGGTTAACCTTGTTTCTTTTTTGGTTGTTTCCTACAATTTACCCACACGCAGTCTAACCGACACCAGTCGAAAGTGAAAAATGTGAAAAAAATTTTAAACCATTTGTTGAGATCCTACTTTACGTAAGAAGAAGTAAGAGAACAAGAATGTAGAGATACAAAATAGCAAAGCTAGCAATGTTAAACAAAAAAACTACACGTATTTCAAATACTGTTGGTTAAAACACCAAAGACAACATTGATGACAATAAGTTTTGAAAAATTTTTTGAATTGTGGAGTAAATGGCACTTGGACCTGGGAAGAAAGGAACACATCACATCACAGAATAACGAGGACCTAGACCTAGATCCTCATTTTGTGTTTGCATTGTGTCACCTCTTTCTTATTCTTCTTTGCCGCCGCTGACCCCCCCTCATCTTGTCCTGCCAACTCCAAACAACTTGCCGTATAAGCACATTCTCATCGCCTAGTAACAACAAATACATACAACAAGCGAATTAGTTTCTAAAACAAACAACCAAAGCGAGATACCACCCTGCTTAACAGGATATACATTAACGTCACACACACCACACCAAAATCAGATGTGTCACTGAAAAAAAAATGAGAAAGTAGACCAAAGGTTAAAAACGTGACTACATTATTCCGGCTAAAAAGATGAAAGTTAACCGACCATAGTTTACCAATGGTCATTCATGAAGTCTTTTCTTTCTCTGAGGTTCTTAATAGTTCGTTCTGTGTCGAATGAATGACTTGGACCTAGGTCATAGGTCCAACGGAGAGAAAATTGACCAGGACCAAAGAAAAAACCAAACCCCCCTCCAAATATCGGGATTAGTTGCAACAATTTTTTTCTTTTTTGCTTGCGTTTCATTTGGTTTGCTGCTGATGCTGTGGCATAACAACTAATTTGGAAAATGCCGCTTACACACAATGTGGAATTGGGATTTTAAAACCCATTTCTTTATTCATTCACTCAGTCAGTTATTCATTCACCAACTCAACCCAATGCAAATCGAGTCCCGGAGACCCGACCAACAAAAACAACAGCAAAAGCGGAACATACATCTGTCTATATTGTTTGTCTTGGTTTCTTGAGAGTAATAGCAGCGCGGGGGACGAGTTCCTCCTTGTTGAAAATCTCCAACGAAACTGAACTAGCCACCCCCCCAATCCCCCCTCCCTCGCTTCGATCTCTAAGGTTAGAATGTTTGAAGATCAGAATACCCCGGAAGTACATCTCCTTTTTTTTAATACTCATGTCAAGGCGGTTTCAGTTGGTCGAAATTCAACAAAAAAATTAACGCAAGGCAAAATAGAATAGAATAGAATGCAAAAAAAAAAAAGAAAGAAAAAAAAGCCGTTGCCCCAGAACAAACGCATTTATTCATTCTATTCTATTGCCGTAACCCCACAGTTTCCAAAAATATACAACTTTGAATTTTTCAACTAATTAAGAAAAAGGTACACAGTACAGAACACAGTAAAGTATCACTTGAATGTTTTAAAAATTAAATAAACTACTAATACTACTACTACACATTGATATGATATCTCTATTGGACTACCTACCACCCGTGGTCAAACAACATACTAACACTCTCACCATTATTTATTCTTCTTATAGCTTCAGCAAATACTCTACTAACATCCAATACTTCTATTCTATCCCCCAAGATCTCAACATGTTCAATTTGAGGAGTAGAATTAGTAACCACCAATTTATCAATGGCACTTTGTTTGATTCTATTAATTGCATCACCACTGAAAACTCCATGAGTAACTAATGCATAAACATATTTTGCTCCTTGATCTTTCAATATTTTGGCTGCTCTTGTGATTGTATATGAAGTGTCTACCAAATCATCAATCAATACACATACTTTGTTCTGAACGTCCCCAACAAACATCGTGGTTGCAACCATGGTAGGTTGTTGATGTTGATGATGACGACTATTGTTTGACAAATTGTTATTGTTATTGTTGGTCATGGATGTCAGTGGTGGGTTTTTAGGAATCTTTGCTTTTCTTTCCTTATGAATCAATGCAAATGAACAACCCAAAGAATCAGCAATTGCAGTAGCACGTTTAGCACCACCTGAATCAGGACTAACAACAACACAATTTTTATAATCAGGTATTAAATTCATAATATAATGATAAAATATAGGTTTTGAATATAAATTATCAACTGGAATATTGAAAAAACCTTGAAATTGAGGATCATGAAGATCCATTGTAATTATTCGATCTGCACCTGCTGTAGTTAATAAATTTGCAATCAATGTTCCATTTGGTGATATCCATTGTTTATATCCACTTTCTGTTTTCCCTTGAGCATCCACTTGTGCTAAAAAATTCGTTGCTGATTCATTTGTAGCTATTGATTTCGGAGTATATTTATTCGAGATAGGGATTTTAACAACACCATTATTATTATGAGTATTATTCAATGGGGACGAAGATGACAACTTGAGATCCGATGGTGTTTGTGTTTGTTGTGGTGACCAAAAGAAAGTTTTCTCATTATCTGATTTAGATAATGGATTCGGTGTTCCAGGGGCACTTTCAAAAGTATATTCTTCCTTTTTAGTAGAAATACTAGGTGCACCAGTAACACTAGGTAAATAAGGTATATCAGGTTGTCTTGAATATGGAAACAATGGTAAAACAGCAGTTACTCTTTTAGCACTTGATGTTTTACAAGCAGCTATAGTGATTAATAACTCTAAGAAATTATCATTAACATGTCCACATCCACTTTGTATAATAAATACATCTTTTTCTCGAACACTATTTTTAACTTCTAATGAAATCTCACCATTGGCAAATTTTCGAGAATCTAATTTACTTTGTTCTATTGTTAAGTTTCGACATATCGATTTGGTTAAATTGGGATGAGATGACCCTCCTAAAACAATCAAGTCTCTCATTATGTGTGTGGTATGGGGTGGGTTTGTTGTGTGAGATGGGGGTAACAAGCAAAGAGAATTTTTAATTTTAATTTTTCTCTATCACGAAGAAGCGATGATGATTTAAAGATGAGTTGTGATTCGCACGTTGTTGAAAAAAAACAAATTTACCTTTCCATTCATATCGTCAATGTCTTTTTCAGGGGGATATCTCACCCCCTTTCCCCATAGGATAACCTTACATCAAATTGTGATTTAACTTTAGTGTTTCGGATTTTGAAAATGTAGTTAACGTAAATTTTTTCAAACTCTAAGTGTGTGTTATCAGTTTTTTGGAACTTTGGGAAAATTTGCATTTTTGATGTCAACAGGGGAACAACTAAATGATGGAAACAGTTGATGGATTTTAAAGCTAATTGTCTCATATGTTAAAATATAGGAGAATTATTCAAATGATGTTGGTTAATTTTCTTCAGAGCAAAGACAGTTGAAGATTCCTACTTTCAGGACTTTATCAGATGAGATGAGATGAGATGAACCTTTTACAATATTCTTAATTGATTACAAAATGGCCAAGATTTGAAGTAGAAGAAGCAAGACAATTAGAATTGAAGGAAGCTATTTTTGAAATTTGAAGTACTAATGTTCAATCGCAATTTGATGAAACATTGTCTAATGGTGGTAAATATCATTACTAACATCCCAACATCTTAGGATCTAATTTGAGTTGTTAGTAGTCTCTTTTTTTTTTAACAATAAGGGGAATTGACCTTAATTAGATCTTATCCTTTGATTGTCGTTCATTTAGAATTTTATCAACGAGCTTTATATATCATGGATGATAACACTGATCAGCTTTCAAAACCGATCCGGTTCAAAATATTTCAAAATAATATATAAAATTTTCTATAACTAATATCTAACCTTTTATACATCATCATCATTTTTTTTTTTAATACCTTATTTCATAAGATCCTGATTGTGTACTATATTTGACCCATTTAACTGTTCTATAATTTGTTTTTTCCTGTACTCTTAAAAATTTGACCGTTAATCCAGAACTTGAAAACATATCCAATAAAAAGTCTAAAGTTATTGAAGGTCTTGTCCAATATAACAATTCATCTGAATTCAGACCAACTTCTACTTCTGCAGTAAGTACATGTTCTTGACCACCGAAAAATTTGTTACATTTCCAAGAGATTAAATTTTCTTCAGGATGAAATTTAGTTTTCCCAATTGAACTTGAAAGATTTGTCAGTATTGCTCCCTTGGGGGTTGGAATTTTTAAAATGACATTAGTAGCGGGTAATTTCTCAGGAAAGAAAGATTTTATTCTAATTTTATACATTAATTTACTTCTTCCAATTTCTTGAATTTGTGGGAATACTTTAAATGGAACATTTATATTCAGATTACAATTATAACTCATCAATTGGAATTCACCATCAGGTGGGATAAATTGTATTGCTCTTTCAGTTTCAAAAATATTTAATTGAACACATTGATGAAATTTAGAATCTTCAAGCATAACTGCTCCATCTCTTGGTTCATCATCAGAAAGTAAAATTGTATTATCATTGAATCCAAATCTACATAATGGCATTCCTGATAAATGAGTCTTCATTTGTATCGATCCATCAACATATGTACGTAAAACATCCGATTGTGAATTCATTAAAACATTAATACGTTCAGTAACATTAAGGAAAATTTCATTACGACGATATTTGATCCCTGATGATCTCCAAGTGATATTTTCCTGTTCTGATGATGATTTGAAAATACCACCACCAACACCCCCTGTTTTATTTGAAGATGATACTGGTAATGCTGATGATATTGTTTTTGTTGTTGATGGTTTTCTCTTCAATGGAGTAATTTTGAAAATACTATCATCAACATTAATATCTTCAATATATTTTTTTAAATAATTCAAATCTAAATTAATAGGATACCCAAATTCACAAACTTCACCCAAGATTTCATTACATAAACAAAAATTATTAATAACATATTCATCAGTTAATATTGATAATTGTTTCTTCTTATCTCGTCCCAATATCATTCTTAATAATGCTTCCAATTTATATAAAAATTCCAATATAGCAGAACAATCTTGATTCGATCTAGTCACAGCAGTAATCCAAAGTTTACCCAGTTTAATATAAATGAAAGATGTCGAACCTAATGTAAGCACCGGTGAACGATATTCTTTTGATCGATTGGAAGATGCTTGACTAATCACTTGGATTCGAAATACATCGGAAATATTACGCTTTATTCCATCTTTGTATAGTTTGGAAATCAA
>JAKTVG010000492.1:0-16186 GCA_030557085.1 Candida gigantensis
GTCACAGATGCTGCTACATTTTTTAGTGAATATGTTGTTCATTTCAATGATACTGTTGGTAAATACATTACGACGAACCTTACTGATCCAGATGAATATGCCAATCATGTGGACAATGGTGCTTACACCAATGCAGGTATTGCTATGATTATGCGATTGGCACAAGTGGTTGGTAGTCATTTGGGCAAAGATATTCCTAAGACTTTTTCAGATATTGAAAGCAATATTTATCTTCCAACTGCAAACAACTCACAAAACATTACATTAGAATATTCTGGGATGAATTCATCGGTTGGTATAAAGCAAGCAGATGTTATTATGATGACTTACCCATTAGAGAATGAATTAATAGATGAAGATCAAGCATATATAAATATGGAGTTTTATTCAATGAAACAGGTAAGTTATGGACCAGCCATGACGTTTCCAATATTTTCAATTGTTGCTGCAAACTTGGCTCCCACGGGGTGTGCATCTCAATCATACCTTCACAAAGCGGTTCAACCATTTCTTAGAGGTCCATTTGCACAATTTTCGGAACAAAATAATGACAACTATTTAACCAATGGTGGAACCCATCCAGCTTTCCCCTTTTTAACAGCTCACGGTGGTTTTTTACAAGCTACATTACAAGGATTGACCGGATTGAGATTTGACTATTCAATTGAAAGTGGAAAGATTGTTCGATACTTGTTCTTAGACCCAATTGCATTGCCATGTTTAGGAGATGGTGTATCTTTTGATCAAATAAAGTACGACAACCATACTTTATCAATGTCGATCAACCAAACTCATTTTACAATTAAGAATACAGGGAAAACAAACCCCAATGCAGAAGGATTCATAACTATATTGTTAGCTGATAGAAACCCTGACCGTGGTAATTATACAATTGAAGATAATGAAGTAAAATCATTTTCACTTTTTGAACCTGACAATAGTTTCCCCGATAGCATATCTGAATGTGGTGATGCCAATTTTTATAACATTACAGAGGGAGCTTATGGTGATGCTGCTATTCTGATCAATGACGGAGACAATACAACAAGATGGCAAGTCAAATACAATGACACCACTGGCAAGGTTCTTGTTGATTTAAAGGAATTCAAGAATGTCACAGGTGCCACTTTTATCTGGGCAGATAAACCACCAAAAAGTTTGACATTATCAAAATATTCCGGTGATAAATTTACCACGGTGACTGATTTTTTTGCAAGAGTTGATTTTGGTAATGAATTATATGATAGTTACAAGTATGCTAACCCAGACGACAAGTTGTATAACCAGAGTGAAGTATTTGAAGAAGTACATTCCGAACTGATTGAAATATCCGCTCCTTTTGATTCAAATGAATATTTTGAGGTGCTTGTTCCAACTAGACACAATACAACTTCGTTGGATTTAAATATAAACACTCGCTTTTTGTTGATTGAAGTTGATGAAATTCACAATATAGAACCTATAGATAGCGATTATGGTGGTGCAAAACTAGCAGAGATTGTTTTTTATTGATTATTGATAGATGTACCCTATTTTTTTTTTTGCATTTATATTATTACAAATAGAAATTTGATTGCATTTTAGTTTATTTTAGAATTGTAGAACAGGAATTTATCAATAACGGAGGAGTTGAACTCAGTCGTTGCTTCGTCGCTATCAATGAATTTACTATAGATTTGATATAAAAATTAAAGCTATGGATTCTACATCAAAATAGCACAACTATAAGAACAATAAAATGAAAAAAATGGAATAAAAAAAAAATATACAATTTAAGATTGGGATCAAGTTGCAAAAAAAAAAAATAAAAACTAAATGTTTCTGTTATTTTTTTTCTTAATACATAGCTTCAGCCATGGTTATAAGACGTTTAAGACCTGTATGCCAATTACCAATTTCGTCACTATGATCAGTTGCAATTTGAACATTAACATTAGTTGCAGTTTCAAAATCTTTACCTTCCAAACTAGAACTGAGACTCTTTAATAATTCAAGAAGTGGAGCAGCAATCTCTTCATTATTCAAATGATCAAATAAAATGTTTAATCTTTGTTCCATATCAACACCATGTCTAGCGTATTTCTCTGGTATGTTTGGTTTAATGGCTTCAAGAACTTTAGTCAAAGAAGTATAAATTGGCAAAGAATCAGCTGGAATATGGGATCTATCACCTTGTGGATGTCTCTGTTTAGTTGGAACTTCTGGTTCTCTTGCTGGTGGTTGTTGTTCAGACCTGGCAGATATGGAAGAAGCAGCACGACCAGCCGGTGGAGGTGGTGGTGGCACTCCATTGAAAGCAGGTTGAACGGCACTTGGTACACTCATTCCAAATGGTTGAGGTGGTGGAGCAGCAGTTCCTAACTTATGTGGAGGTGGAGCAATTCCAGATTGAGGAACAGATGTTGTTGGAGGAAGGGCATAAGGGTTTTTTGGAGGAGCATGCGATGGTGTTGATGGACCGTTATTTGTCAACTGATGACTTGGTGGTGAAGCATATGAAACTTTTGGAGGAACGTGCTCTGAGGTAGGTGCATAAGGATTCTTTTTGGCCATTCTAGGAGAGGAACTCATAGTTGGAGAAGTAAAGTCAGGTGCCACTGGTTGAACTTCTGAAAATTGGGTCGGAGCATACTTGTTGGATACAGGAGTAGGTTTTGGTGAGGCTGAAATGGTTGGAACAGCAGCTTTAGAAGAAACACGGCTACCACCAGCACTTTTTGGTGGTGGAGGAAGGATATTGGTAGCTGAAACTTGTCTCTTTTGTGGTCCATGTGATGAAGTTGAACTAACGCTTCCTGGTTGACTTGGAGTTGCAGATGACTGGTCCTGAGAAATTAGACTTGGAGTAACACCAACTGAAGCAGCAACAGCAGCAGCAGCACGACGAGGTGCAGCAGTTTTAGCTTTGAAAGTATCTGGCAAATCATTCCAACCTTCAGTTTCTTGTTTGAAGTTGTTCTTTGGTGGTGGAGGGGGAGGAGGGGTAGCAAGGTTAGAGCCACCGACTAAATTGGCTGGAGCGACAACTGGAGATGCCAGCTTGTAAATGTTATTAGCTGGCGCATATGGATTGCTTCTGGCATATGGATTTGCCTTTGGTACTGCCGCAGGTACTGCTCCATATGATGGTTGTGAATATCCTACTGGTTGACCGTAACCATATTGTTGTGGTTGTGGTGGATGGTGAGGTTGTTGTTGTTGGATTGGAGGAGTATATCCAGTAATTGGAACTGAATTGACTGGAAGAGCAGGAGTTCTACTTGCTCCTCTCAAGGTAGATGCAGCAGCCTTTGTAGTACTAGTAGCAACTTTAACGGTTGCAGCTGGTTTAAGTTCCTTAGCAGTGGCCTTAGAAATTCTCTCCTTTTCAGTTCCAGCAAATTCACTTGGCAATAATTGCAAAAACTTGTTAGCCAAATCGAATTCACCACTACCAGCAACTAAATTTACAAATTCCAAAATTGCTTTAGAGAGTGGTTCAACCATTGGACCAGAAAATTCCCCAGTAGCATGTGTGATAAATCTATAGGTGGCAATCTTTTCAACAAAATTAGTCAATGCTTGAAGACGGGCATCCGATGGTGAAGCAATATCTTCAGTCTTCAGTTCTAACAACTGTGATTCATATTCTGGTAATTCTTTCAACCAAAGATTGGCAATTTTATCTAATGCACCTCCTGCCAAGTAACAGATAACAGCATCATCTCTCTTCCCACCTTTGGCTTGTAAAATACGATCACCTAATTCGGACATCTTGCTGTTGTATTCAGATGAGTCAGTAGTAAACGAGGTAATACCAACGGCAATCTCTTTCCAATTATCAACATTTGCATGTGCAACAAGATCAGTAACATTCTTGGATGAGAAGTTGTAAACAACACGCGATAAATTGTTTTCTTTATTCTTTTTGAAGTAGGAATTTTTGACTTTTTGTTTAATGTCATCCGAAGCATCCAATGCCAACACCAAGGCTTCAACAAGTTTCTTTTGATCCAAACAAGAGGAAACTGCTTCTTCAATTTTATTGCTCAAAATTAAATTAATCAACTTCTTATTCTCTTCACTTTCACTAGTTGTGAATATCTTGAAGTTTCCTTCAGGGACATAAACTTCCTCTTTGAGAGCTGTTTCACCATTGCCCAAATGTTCAAAGAAATCAATATCTCCATCAGATTCTTTAGTTTCCTTTTCTTTTTCTTCTTCCTTCTTCGAGTCGCCATTTTCAACCTTTTCAGCATCTTTAAACAAAGAGTCCTTACCAGTCTCGGATAATTTCTTCAATACTTCCCAATCAGATTTGTTATTGTCGTTAACAGTTTTACCGGCCAATTTGTCTTCAATGAGAGAAGAATAATTATCATTCTTCAAATCTTTCAACAATTTTTCGGTTTTCTCTTGTCCCTTGGCAATAAATTTGTTAACTTGAACAACAGATTTACCATTAGAGTCGGTACTTACAATAACCAATTTAGAACCAAAACCAAATGAAACACTGCTTGGATTCTTGAGCCATTGTGGTGCTTGTTTGACATCAAATACAGGTTGTTGAGTTTCGGTGGTAGATAATTCACTCCAAAACTCATTGTCGTCACTAGATGAAACTTTGGTTGAAACAGGTGGGGAGGTATCCTGAATGGTTTGAACAACAATCTTTCCATCAAAAGAAGCAGTAGCAAAAATATCTGGTGCTGCTGGAGCAAATTTAGTTTCAAAAGCCCAATTTGCAGTAGTTGGATATTCTCCCAACTTGATTCCTTCAATTGGGTTCCATAAAATCGTGGAGTTGTCTTTTCCACTTGAAAGCAACAAGGTAGAATCTTGTTTACACCAATCCAATGACAAAACTCCCTTTTTATGACCTTCTAAGATCTTTTCAGGTGCATTGGAATTTCTCAAGTCCCAGGTCAATATAACAGGGCATGAATCGTTATCACTAGCAGTGACCAATTTTGTGGATTGAGAAGGATGCCATGCCACATATGAAAAATTGGCTCTTCCTGATGGACCAGTATAAGATAAATGCAATACTTCTCTCTTTGTTTTCAAATCCCAAATTGAGGTGTACCCACCGTTACCAGTACTAGCGAGAATGTGAGCGACAGAATTGTTCCATGCGACAGAAGTGATTTCATCCATTGGAGTCATTGCTTGGCCAGGAGCGAATGGCTCTTTAAAAGTTTTGGTATCCCAAATGAAAATTTGACCATTAGACCCACCAGTGACTAATACATGGTTCTGAATTGGGTTAAATTGTAAAGATTTCACTGCACCTGTGTGTTTGTTGGACTTATGAACAGAAGCTTTGGCGAGGTCCTTGGTCTTGATTAAAATGTCAGCATCCCAGAACTCAACAACTCCGTTTTCAAAGGCTCCAGCCAATAAACCCTGTGGTCTATCTTCAAATGGTTTTGACCATGCCAATGCATAAAATCTGTTGTCAACTGGGGCGGAAAAGATTGGTTCGTCCTTGTTTGTGGCTGAGAATATGTCCCATAATTCTAAGGTTGCTGAAGAACTAAAGTTGGCATCTACCGCACCGGCCACTGTACCAGCAGCCAATAAAGGTAAATTGTTCAGACTCCATGTGAATGTTGAAGTACGTGCAATTTCACTAATCTTTACCATCTTTTATGTTTTGCAATATAATAAAATAACAAACAGATGTCAAATTGGTAAGATATTTAAAAATGCAATTGATAAATTATAAATCTCTATTTGAAAAAGGATAATTTAAAGTTGGGTACTAAAAATGGATGGTGAAATTTTGAGAATTAGGTCTTGGTGACAAGAGAGAGAAATAAACAGCAAATTTTGGTGGATTGATTTGACCAACACATCAAAGACGGGAAAAGGGAAGGTAGTGTATGTTGACCAATAATTGAAAAAAAAAAATCAAACGCGCAATAAAACAAACAAGCAACAACAACAGTTGTGGAGGATCAATACTCTCAGTAATATTGGCAGCAGCAGTACGATAAAAAAAAAAAAATTTTGGCAGCGTGTGTATACCAAACATTAATTAAATGAAACTATACCACTTCGACTATCTCTGCATTAGGAAATATTTTTAGTTTCAATCTAAAGTTGATTTGTTTTGTTTTAACAAATTTCGGTGGACGTTTTCTTTTTCCTTGAGTAATCCTTCAAACTCATTTGCCTTGCCCCCACCAGACAAGTATCAAATCAATTACTTATCTTTTTCATAGTTGATGTATATTTCATTAACTCATAATTTATTCGTAATGCTGTCGTTGGCTTCAACTTTATTGAAAGACAAACAAAGACGAAAGCTACTTGTCAAACACATCCTCGATAACATAGCCAAACCTTCGTTGAAAGCATTTATTTATGCCTACCTTTATTTAGTGTTGCCAAAGGCTATTGGCGAGCTAATCAGAGCAATAAAGAAAAACAAGTATGATCAAATCATCCCCAGGATCAAAAAGTCAATGTTGCGTGCTTTGCATCCACATAAATTCCCCATGTTTTCTGCTGGTTTGGTTGCAGGAGTCAACATATTAGAACCAGTCATTTACAGAGGTTTGAAGAGAAACACAAGGTTAACAAATAGACCTGCATCCACATTGTTTTTCTCAACATTGATTTCGGCTTTGATATCGGCAATGTTTACCTTTCCAGCCTACCAAAACCATATTCTTGGTTACGGAAGATATAATTCCCTAGATTTGACATTGTTGGTAGCTACCAGAGCTATGGATACGGCTCTTTCGTCAACTTTATCCAAGTTTACACCAGCAACACTTTCTGGTTATGGTGATGCACTTTTATTTATTGCAAGTTGTACACCTATTATGTTTTGCTGGTTTTATTATCCAGATAAACTCCCGCCTAGCTATCATAAGTGGATCACATCTGCTGCCAACATGGATATCGATATGTGGGAGGCTTTAAGATTAATCCAGCTGAAGAAATTGGTTTACGGAGAACATGGTCCTTATGAAGACTACTTGGGCCCATATTTTGAAAAGTATGGCAGAGACCCAAAACGTGGGAACACAGTGCTAGTTCAGCCGATTGAATGTGAAGCTGTGCATGCATTCAAAACAAAAAATTGTGAACTTCACGCATTGTGGAGGTTTTGGAGAGGGTTTAAGTTTGCCATTACTCTCTATGGACCTTTGAATTTGTTTATGTTAGTCTTCCCACTGAAAGTTAAAATGACCACTCGTGTGTTGCGTGCCATCAAAAGTTCACTTCGATCCTCATGCTTTTTGGGTGCTTTTATTGGTTTGTATTGGTACGCCGTTTGTTTGGCAAGAACAAGGTTGTTCCCGAAACTCTTTCCAAGCGTCCCCAAAATCAGATTTGATGATACAATCTGTGTTGCCAGTGGTGCTGTGATGTGTGGATTTTCATCATTTGTTGAAACTGCCCAAAGAAGGAAAGAATTAGCATTATTTGTGGCTCCAAGGGGACTTGGGACATTAGTTCCTCTGGAACCAACAAAAAGAAATTTGGCTATAGAAAGTATTGTATTTTCAATAGGGTTGGCTGTCTTGGTAGCTTATTCAAGAAATAAAGCCTCGAGCGTTAGAGGAATTTTCGGAAAAGGGTTGAATCAAGTATTTAATATTCAATCTTACAAATAAGAGAACTGCGACAACAAATTTAATATAACTAATATTTATACACTCGCATTATGTAGTGTTGCTACCATTCTCCATATATTAATAGATTTTATCATTCGTAAAGATGTCTGTCTGTTTTTTTTTTTCTGTACCTCTCGCCCGCAAAGTGTCAGCAAAAAGACCAAGATGTGACTTTTAACCAGAACTAGTTGATTTTCTTTTTAGAATACAGAAGTGACATGATATGCTGGACAACGAATCAGAAGAAGATATAGAAAGCGTCGAATTTGAATTTGCACTTCCACTAAATGGGCCAGCAAGAAACTTAACAAAGCGACACAACGAAATTGCAAGTTTACTTGAATTGCCTTCCGAAGATGATGAGAACGATCTAGAACCATTTATATTTAAAACCATTGCTTCACTATGTGATCCATTCACTCAACCCGAGGAATCTTCCGAATTTGTACTAAGTGTTGACTGTGTGGCAGATTTGGTGATTGCACTTCTGTACAAATCGTACACCTTTCAAAACAACACCGAAGATCTACTAATGGAGTCGATAAAATTTGATATTTCAACCATATTATTTCGAATTCTACGGAAAATCCACAAATTACTAAATGCAGAAGATGAGTTAGATCTACGATTTGTCAACAACGACCAGAGCCATTATTTAGAGAACTTGTCTACCTGGACTCCCAAAACATCGATATCCCAAAATGAGTATAATCTCAAACTAGTTTATTCAATTGCATGTGTTACAATACTAGCCATGTATAAATTATTTATTCCAAAGACAGGAGATTACAATTTGATCAATAACCCATATTTACACTTTTTTTTGAAGTTATGGAAATGTCATACCAACATCATATTACTAGGGTTGGAAATAGATCGGAGAATCGAGTTTCTCAATCATGAAAACGGTACAGCCGATGAAACACCATTGATAATACAGCAAACTTTAAAAGGATCAAGTTCGATAAGATACGTGCTAGCTTGGATTCTCAACCAAAACCCTTCTTCAACTTACCACGACAACGAAGACCTAACAACTCCAGAAAAAGATTGGTCAGATATCAAGAATGAGACAGTATTTAATTTTATACAACCATTAGCAAGAGTCAAAACTGATGGTGGTGCGATACTGTTGGATATGAGATTGATCATGATTGCAATGCTTATTCTATATTCAGGAACCTCTTTCATAGCTGGAGCCCACCAGGTTAACCACAACGCTTCATTGAATGAAGAACAAGCAAGAAGGAGGCTAAACCAATCTAAGAAAGTTGCTGAATTGGGTGATATTTTGATTGATTTGGAATATTGTGACCGGTTTGACGAAGACATCAAATACATGTTGGAATATGAGTATGACGAGGAAGAAGAAGAGGAAGAGGCAACCAATGAAGAAAAGAACGGGCTAGTTGAGAATGAAAAGGAAATCAATGAGATAGATCAGGATAAAACAAGTACTAGTGTGGTGGTGCCGTCAGAGATTGCCGAGGGACTTGCAATTCCGGAAATGGAGTTTGATGAATTTGGGAGAGATTGGCGAGATATTCCCCGTGGAAGCAATAATGTATTCCAAGAAAAGTTCCTTGTTATGTTCAAGGAGTTTGACAAATTAGAAACCAAAACTGATTCAGATGACTTTTTCGCTTCATGGAGCGAATTGTACGATACATTTGAATTCTTATGTACTACCTCGATTGAGCAAAACACCCAAGCAGAGTCCAAGATTGGTCAAGTTGTTATAAATACAATTGCAAAAGCTATCAAAGACCATATCGACAACAAGGATTCCTCCATTACTCCGAAAAAGATATATGACTACTGGACATCGCTGGCAAGTGCTGAGTCGATTAGAGTGACGCAGGATGAAAACAATAAAATGATTGTACCCATTTTTAATGTTACAAAATTTGAAATATTTTTCCATAATAACTCTCATGTTGCACGAGCATCTATGGACGAAATGTTGATGTGCCAAGGTTACAGAAGGTTGTTTATTTGGTTTATAACGCATAATCTTAACTTATCAATTGTGTTGATTGATTATGTCTATCAATTGGTAGGTGGTCTTCGTGGAACAGAAGAATACTCTGTTCCTTACAGATTCTCTCGGAAAGGAGATAAACTAATTTTGAGTGAAGTTGAGCAACTGATGCTTTTGCACGAATTTTTGACAAATAGCCATCTTTACTTATCTGCTACTGATGGAATAGAAATTAGTGACGGATACCAGGTTGTTTTAGCTGAATCCATTGCCAAAAAGCTTTTGTCTGTGCTATGTCTCATGATCAATCATTTTATTCAACTTGGTATAATAAATTTATCCCAAAAACACGAGGACGATGACATACATGATTATAGAAATGAGCTACAAGTGTTGTTTATCAATTGGATTGGGAAGGTACCAGAAGCTAGACAATTATTTTTCAAAGTTAAGAATGCCGAACAGGGGAAACACCGGGAACTTGATCAAGACAAGAGTATAGATGTTTCGCGTGAGGATGAATTGAAGCTATTTCGTAGTTATGAGACCAAAAGCACCGATGCAATAGATGAAGATATCGACGGAAACTCGAAACACAAGAGAATAATAGAATCATTTGGCAAAAGAATCGAGCAGCATCTAGAGGTAGTATTGAGTGAAGATCAAGACTCACTGAATTTGAATGAAATCCATCAAGATTTTAAGTTTTTCTTTGAAAATTTCAATACTTTGAGTAAAGTACTGTGTCTTGCAGAAATTCTATTTGAGAAGTTTGAACCAGTTATTGAATCAGGATCTATTTCTAAATTGGGTGCAAATTCGGAAACTGAAGAGTTTATGGACGCAGAGTTCAACACTGAGTTTTTGAATGGAGAAGGTAAATTTGAAGAGAAACAGAAGACAAAGTCACTGGAACCTTCAAAGAAGAAGGCTAAGAAGAAGAAGAAGTCCAAAAAGAAGTAAGACACGTACAGTTTATAGAAACAATAGTATATGACTCGGTCCATTGATAAAATGACTCTTTCTTTTTCTTTGTTCTTCCCCAGCAAACCGACGCGCTAATTTCATTGCTCTTCTGTCGGAATTTTTGTCGAATGTGGAACCTTAATCTAATCTCCCCTTTTTTTTTGTTTCGAAATCAACATTATGTTCTCCAACAAGTTAAGTTCCCAGACTTTTAAATCAGTTATAATGTCAGCTAAGAGATTAAACTCTACCATTACCCCAGTATGTTACAGTTATTTGTGCGGAGCCAATTGGCTAAAACTTTCATGTGTGTTCCTCCCCTGGCAAAGAGATACTAACATTTGATGAATAGGTGAAAACTGCTCAAGCACCACCACCAGCTGCTTCTTATTCACAAGCAATTAAGGTCAATGGTAAGTAATTGCAATAGATTTTTTTCGCATATTGAACGAGTTAACTAACATATAGTGTGATTTCTAGGTTTTATCTACGTTTCTGGTCAAATTCCATACACCCCAGAAAACAAGCCATTGCCACAACCAGCTTCTATTGCTGACCAAGCCGAACAAGTTATTCAAAATGTGGCCAACATTTTGGAAGCTTCCAATTCTTCTTTGAACCATATTGTCAAAGCCAACATTTTCTTGACTGATATGCAAGCACAATTTGGAGAATTCAACAAAGTTTATGGTAAATACTTCAGTGAACACAAACCAGCAAGATCATGTGTTGCTGTCAAGGAATTGCCTTTAGGAGTTGCTTTAGAGATGGAAGTTGTTGCAATTGAAAAAGACGACACCAAATTGTAAAGTCCCCTCATTGGTTTTAAATAGAAGTATGAAATACAACATGACGTCAATATAGATAACAATTTACTTATAATGTAGATTCAATAAAAGGATGTAATTACAGTGATGCGGGAGTGACTCTAGTGTTGTACCTGACTGCAAATCAAGTACTATCACAATCGATTTGTATGTACCACTAATACTTTGATGTATGCCACTTAGGGTTGTAACCCTAACAGACCTTACTTAAAATATTATATGCACACTTAGCAAATGCGCACACTCACTCATCTTTTCTATGTAAGAAAATTTTGGGTGCGCACCAAGATTCTATCAGAAGTTTCTCACACATTGAAAATTTGAAATTTTTAATTTTTTGCTTTCTTGAAAGGATATACATTAACACATATCAACAATGGCTCAACGTGTCACCTATAGAAGAAGAAATCCATGTATGTTTAGAACCATAGATAGATTAATCTAGCAAGTTGGAAGATGTCACCATTTATTTAAAGCAGAACGAAGGAATACGATTGGAATAAGATAAATAGTGGAAATACGGAATCGAAGAGATGACGAAGTGGGAATTTTAAGTGGCTGTTTATAAAATTAAAAGAGTATTACCAGGACGGATAGTTTTAGAGAGAAACTCGTGTATTCAACCATATATTAAACATTTTTAAGATCAAATCCGATATCGTATTGAAAAACTGGAATATGATTACTGAATTATAAGCCGAAAACTATACTGGGGCTCATTGACCATCATTGAATACTTCGATTTCTGGATGGCAAATATTTGAGAATGACAACTTATTTAACAACTTGCAATATTCCGAAGACTTGCAAAAATACTAACAAATATTTTATAGACAACACCAGATCCAACAAAATCAAGGTTGTTAAAACCCCAGGTGGTAAATTAGTTGCTCAACACGTCAAGAAGGCTGCTTCAAGAGTTAAATGTGGTGACTGTGGTTCCGCTTTGGCTGGTATCTCTACTTTGAGACCAAGACAATACGCTCAAGTTTCTAAGACCCACAAAACCGTCCAAAGAGCTTACGGTGGTTCAAGATGTGCCAACTGTGTCAAAGAAAGAATCGTCAGAGCTTTCTTGATTGAAGAACAAAAAATCGTTAAGAGAGTCTTGAAAGAACAACAAGACAAAGAAAAGAAAGCTTCCAAAAAAACTGGTAAGAAATAAACGTATTTTAAAGAGCATGTTTTAAATGTATAATAATAGTAATTATATCAGGTTAAAAAAAAGTCAGTTGTTGATTCTTGTAGATTATATTTATGATGGGGTAACATATACGTCAGTCGTTTCATATATGCATGGCACTGTAGCGAATTCTTTTTTTTTTTTCTATCGCTTTCTCTTCATACTTGGCTTTGACCTTGGTTCTCAAGAAGTGCTGCAAAAAAAGATCGGTAAGAATTAACTCACAACCAACAAAACGACATGACCCAACTCGTTTCGAATTACGAAAGTTCATTAAAGAATTTCATAAGTATGTAAAGGAATGATTATTCTAGAAGAGGTAAATAACTAACAACCGTTTTTTTTTGTCAGAAACATCGAAGGAGATTCACGAAATACTCGCAGCACCATCTGAACTTGATAACAGCCAAGCGCTCAAAGTGAGTACAATCCTTGGTGTGGTAATCCCCTTGGTTGAAACAATGTTTCGCAATTTAGCTGGTACATTACCAATGGTTAATTTACCCGATAGTTTACAGGAATCGCTAGAAATCAATGCCACGGTATTGTGGAACATTTCAAGCTCAATCACTTCTCATTTGGAGATTGCTTTTAACGTTAGGTTGTTTTCAGTTTTGTTGCTAAGCATTTACGAAATATTGAATCCAGATGTGGATCGGTGTATGAATGATGTTTCATGTTTTTTGAGTCTTTTCACAGATTGTATAACTAAAGAGGTAATGGATGTTGCCAAAAAATGTAACATCTACTTGGATCCTATGGTGGGTAAATTGACAACCCTCAGCAGAGATGCTTCTTTACTGGATGAAAAGAACAAGATAATAAATGATTTACAATTGAAACAAATCATTCTTAGCTTAAACTATGCTGCTATCACACACGAATTTGTATTGGCCAGAAGTTACGAGAACCGGTTGCGTACGTTGCAGAAACTGTCAGAACCAATGTTTCTTATGGAATGTAGTAGGATTCTTTACAATTATTGTTTGACTTTATATGAGCAAGATGATTTTGAAAATGCAAAGTTTTTGATTTTGGTTGCAATTAAATATTTGGAAGATAGTGAGTTAAAGTCGGAATTTTTCAAGGAAAAGTATTTCAGTTGCTATACTTTGTTGGTCAAATGCTATAAAGAAATCAAGACACAGGAAGCTGAAGATAGCATAAAGAAGGCAATTTTGCATATGCAGCAGCATTTCCCCAACACATTTAAAATGTACCAACTTTATTTTGAAGTTTGTGACTTTGCAAGTCAGCTGGAGATTGAAGATGTTCTTATGCAACTAGTTACATCAGTTGATATTTCTGAAAATTTCGAGCAAACAGTTGAATTGTTAAAACTTGGTATCAATAAAAGTTTTAGAGGTGTAAACAGATGCTTGGATTACTTGCTCACTCATCTTAACTCAAACCAACTGTTTTGTGAGGTACTAGTTGTTAATAAATTTGTCATTAATGCATTATTGTATCGGGGTAAAGATTCAGGAGAAGCACTACATGAGTTAAGTCTGTTTTTGCAAGTTGCCGAGAAAACTTTGCAGAAGCAATTGTCATCCACAGTCAAGGCAAGTATCATTGCAATTATTTGGTCGCAGGGTAACAAATTTTACAAACAGGGGCAATATCAGGAAAGTCTTGCTTGGTTTGAATTAGCTTTGTCGAGATTACTCTATGTTGACTATGAAGAAAACCAAGACAGAGGTAAAATATTGAGAGCAATACAGAATAATTATTTTGCACTTGGGAAATATAAAGATGTGATTTCCACAGCATCACTAATGGTATCTGAAGATCAGGATTCATTGCTCACTCAGTTCAATATGTTCAGAGCACACTTGCAGTTGGGGGACGAGGAAAGTCTTATGAAATGTATTGATAAAGTGACTAGCAGTGATAATTCACTTTCGATATTGACTACCGCGGCATGTATTCTTCAAAGTAAAAATAAGGTATCTATTGAAGCTCTTGGTAAAATATTTTTCAAGTTAGTGAGGTGTATCAATGATTTTGAATTCACCAATGAACAAATTGTAAAACTTCAATCAAATAATATTGTTTTCCTGGCTTGTTGCAGATGTGCAGTTGTGATGTATAATAATGAATTTGAAAATACGGAGGAATTGGATGAAAAATTGTTGTGGTCATTGCAAGAGTTGCTTGAAAAATGTTGCGAAATTGCAAAAAAAATGACACAAATACCAACCCATCTTTTCACAGTCGATGATTTGGAATGGTTTGCTAGCAAAGCATATAACATAGCAGTTGCTTGTCAGAATAAAAATATGGATTTATATGGTGGAAGATTCTGTCACTTATGCATTCAGTTTATTGATTTTATTTCTCCCGATATCGAAGTAATTAGATTGGAACAAATAATGCTTTGGAAAACAAGAGCAACAATTTTGAGTATGTTGTTTTCCTGTTTGAATAATAAATTGAGTCCCAATGAATGGAACATGATGAGAGAAAAGTGTGTAGAATTAAAGGAATTCATAGCTAATCAAGAAGTTTTGGATGATGAATGGAAAGAGTGTCTTCAACAAGTCATTATATTTTATTTCCAGGCAGAGTTGGAGCTGGGGTCTTTTCAACATTTACCTACAATTATTCAAGAGTGTTCCATTTTCAAGAATAAAGTTTCTAACGAAATTTTTGATGTGTTTGTTAATTTAGTTATAGATGCAGAGAGACCGATATCAAACAGAAACAAAAAGCAGATTCTACATTCAATAATCGATGAGACTTTCAAATCAGTTGAACCTTTTCAACTCAAATCCATAATTACCTGGATGAGACTATTAATGGAGGTACCAGAATGTGATTTTGACTCACAAGTAGAGTTTTTGTTACTGCAAGTATACAGATTAATTAAAGCAAACAAGAACGAAACAACAATTCCAACATTTGAGATCGAATGGATTGCTACAAAATCTTGGAACCATGGAATAGTTTCCATAATGTATGTAATACGAAAATACCACCACTTTTCTTTTTATATTATTTTACTAACATTTTGATTCTTAAGAGATCTCAACGATCAACTTACAGGAGTTAAATGGTGCAGTTTGGGAGTATTGTTTTCAAGATTTGTTCATGAAAGACTTCTGAAACAAGTACGAAATTACCTATAAATAAACTTAGCCACATTTACGATACTAACTTACTTTATTAGCTTTACAAAATGTGGAATGACTTGGTTCAGGATCAAAAAATTTCAAGTAAATTGCTAGATATAGAAATAGGTAAATACGAATAAAAAAAAAAGTTTGTTACAAGAAAAAAATCTGGAATTGTTTTGGCGCGGTAATCGAATTCCATGGTGAAGGGAATCACCAACCGCAGCCCAACCCTTCTAATCCGAATTTTCAATAATATTTTTTCACACTTTTCATCAGTTCCTGAAAAACCTCTTTGACGAATAGACGAAGGATCCTCTTTTTTTTGGCAATGACCAACATATCAAGCTTAGCAAATCCTAGTTGTAATAGCAACAAAAGGACTACAACTTGAAACCACCTCATAGAGCCAGCTACATACGAACTTAAAAAACAGCAAAAATAGGACACATAATGACTTTCGTTATCAGCTTATCTAAGACATTTTGGATGCTAAAAAAAAA
>JAKTVG010000493.1:0-15731 GCA_030557085.1 Candida gigantensis
TGAAACAACATGTCCCATTCTTCAATGTTGATATTAGAAATTATGAACAATTAAATCAAATTTTCCAAGATTATAAAATCTCCGGTGTTATCCACTTTGCAGCATTGAAAGCAGTTGGTGAATCCACAAAGATCCCATTAGCTTATTATGACAACAATGTTTCAGGTACTATCAATTTATTGAATGTGTGCAAAGCCAATGATGTTAAAACTATAGTCTTTAGTTCATCTGCTACTGTTTATGGTGATGTCACTAGGTTTGGTGATGATTCAATGATTCCTATCCCTGAACATTGTCCCATGGATCCAACTAACCCATATGGAAGAACCAAGTTTATTATTGAATCCATTCTTAAAGATATACACGCTAGTGATGATGCTTGGAAAGTTGCAATTTTGAGATACTTTAATCCAATAGGTGCTCATCCTTCTGGTTTATTGGGTGAAGATCCATTAGGTATTCCAAATAACTTGTTGCCATACTTGGCACAAGTAGCCATAGGGAGACGTGAAAAATTATCAATCTTCGGTAATGATTACGATAGTCGTGATGGTACTCCAATTAGAGACTATATCCATGTTGTTGATTTAGCCAAGGGTCACATTGCTGCTTTAGCTTACTTGAAAAACTTACAAAGTAAAGGGTTGTATCGTGAATGGAATTTGGGTACAGGTAAAGGATCCACTGTTTTTGAAGTTTACAATGCCTTTTGTAAAGCTGTTGGTAGAGACTTACCTTATGAAGTTGTTGCAAGACGTCAAGGTGATGTTTTGGATTTGACTGCGAAACCAGATCGTGCAAACCTGGAATTGAAATGGAAAACAGAACTTACCATTGATGATGCCTGTAGGGATTTATGGAAATGGACCACTGATAATCCTTTTGGTTTCAATATTGAAAACTATTCATGGGAAAAATTCGATGGGTATAATAATCGTTTACATACTTTTAAAGCTGGCCCATTACAAGTTAACTTAGCTAACCATGGAGCATTGATTCAAGCCATTTTGTTTAATGGTGAAAATTTGGTAAGTGGATATGATAAAGCTGAAGGTTTCAAATCTAAAACGAATCCATTTTTCGGTACTACAGTGGGGAGGTATGCTAATAGAATTGCTAATGGAAAATTTGAATTGAATGGAGAAACATTTGAGTTGACTAAAAATGAAGGTGGTGTTAACAATTTACACGCTGGTTTAAATGGGTTTGATAAGCAAGATTTTCTTGGACCAGTGGTTAAGACTCATGGTGATAAATTCTTTGTTGATTTCTTGGTGGTGGATAAAGATGGTAATGATGGTTTCCCAGGCGAAGTTGAAGCAATTGTTCATTACATCATTGATAACTCATCGGTTGTTATTGAATATGAATGCAAATTGTTATCTGGTGAAGCAACAATTGTCAATATGACCAATCACAGCTATTTCAACATTTCCAATAACGCAGATATCGACGGCACAGAAGTCAAGTTGGCCACTGATAAAATGTTGGAAGTGGATTCTCAACTATTACCAACTGGAAAAATTGTTACTAGTGACAAACTAACTAATAGTTCAATTGTGTTGCACAATGATGTTTCATTTGATAACTGTTTTGTAGTTGATGATGATAATATCGGTATCGACACCAGAGAAGAACCATTGAAAGGTATTTTTGAAGCAACTCATCCAAGTTCAAACACCAAGCTAACTATCGCTACTACTGAACCAGCATTCCAATTTTATACAGGTGATTTTGTTGATACAGAAGGATTTGGTAAAAGATGTGGATTCTGCATTGAACCAAGTAGATTCATCAATGCCATCAATCACAAGGAATGGGCCAATCAAGTCATATTAAAGAAAGGTGATGTGTATGGAAGTAAAATCAAGTACCAATTCAGTAAAAAATAAATAGTTTAGAGTAGTACTTAATATTAACATTGTTTGCAAAAATCAAAAAATATTGTAACCCTTTAAGACACCAGTGGTAAAAAAAAAAGCGCACAGAAAAAAAAAACAAAACTCAGTTATTATCAACAACAACACCAACAACAAGTCTAACCAAATATTCTCATATGAAAACTTATTCAATATTAATTCTAAACAAAGCAGGGGGTTTGATCTATCAAAACGAGATATATCCAGGGTTGAGCAAACTATCAGCAAATGATTACTTGGTGCTAGCAGGTACGTTGCATGGAGTTCATGCCATTGGATCAAAATTAGCGTCGACAATCGACACCAACAATAAACCCAACAGTGAAGAACTCAATGCCACACATAACTCAGCTATATTATATACTGGTAAATCGTCGAGTCCTAATACCAACCGTACAGGGTTACAAAAGATTGAGACGGATTTGTTCAATTTATACATTTTTCAAACGGTGAGTGGGATCAAATTCATAATGATTAGTGCACCAAACGTTAGAGATTCAGAGAGTGCTAGAAACGAATTGTTCCGTCAATTATACATTATTTATTCCGATTACGTAATGAAAGATCCGTTTTATTCACTAGATATGCCTATTAAAAGTGTCCTTTTCGATGGCAAGGTCAAAGAATTGTTTGCATGATTTTCAACCCTTCAACTATTGATATTTTAGGTGACCAACCCAACTGTTGTATTTTGGATGTATCAATGGAATAATTTAAATCATTATACTTTCGATCTTTGATAAATTGAATTTCACCAGGGCCAAATATATCCATTATGAGTTTAATAAGTGTGAGATTGCTTAATTCATCTGTACCACCGGCATTATAGATTTGATTAGCAGTTATGTGTTTATTCATCCATATTACATCAATTGCACTAACGAGATCCAGTACATACAAGTATTTTCTTTTGTTATTGCCATTACCATGGATTGGAATCGGCGTATGTTCTTGTATACATTTTATAGTCAATGGGATGATTTTCTCCAGGTATTGTAATGGGCCATATACATTATTAGGTCGTAGGATTGTGATTGGTAGTTTGTATGATATTTTGTAAGAATTAATGATTAAATCAATTGCGGCCTTGCTTGCGGAATATGGGTTTGTTGGGTTCATATAATTATCATCTTCTTTGGAATTATGGGATACGTCTCCATATACTTCGTCAGTTGAAATATGCAAAAAATATTCAATCAGTGGATTCAATCTATGACATTCCAATAAATTTTGAGTAGCTAATATATTATTCTTAGTGAAATACAAAGGATCTTCAAATGATTTGTCCACGCATGATTCTGCAGCAAAGTTTATAATATCAGTTGTGTTTTTAGTTATTTCCAATAAATGATGTAAATCATCTGACAAATCAAGTTGAATGAATTGAAAATTAAGGGACTCTTTTTCTAATTTTTTAATGTTTGGAAGGTTACTGGCATAATTTAGTTTATCGATACAAGTGAAATGAATGTTGGGATACTTTTTAACCATGAAATTTAAGAAATGGGTTCCGATAAACCCAGCACCACCAGCAACAACAACTCTTTTGTCATAAACTATTGTCATTCTCAGCTAATGGAAACTCTTTTCAAATATGAAATCTCATCAAGATTATGTTTTTTTTTTCTGATTGTTTGTTTGCTTTCTGGGGGAATCAGGGAAGACAAAGAAATCGAGCAAAGAACATTTGATATTCAACACAAAATCTTCGCTTCAAAAAATTGCAACGTTTCATTGAGATTTGTTAGGAGAAACATCGATATCAAGGCTTTGGCCAATCATCTAATACTTACACCAGATTTGAAAACTCGTATGTGGTTTTGCATCAACCTCGTGGTGGGGGTGGATAACTTTATTAGTTTTCCAGTGTCTGAATGCAGTTTGCCTATTGTTTCCAGCTCCCATGCACAAGGCAGAATGACTAAAATTCTAAAAATAAACTCAATGGTGTTTTGTGTGATTGATTGACGTGGCGAGTTCCAAAATGTAACGTTACATTTTGTTTCCCCATACAAAATATGTAACACAAAACATTTTTTCTGTCTGCCGGCTGATAACTCAATGAGGAAACACAACAAAACAAAAACTATTGAACCATGCATCTGAATTAATTGTTGTGCTGGAATATCCTTTGTGTCATCCAGCATGACCCTAATTTATTCCAGTGTCTGCCGATACTCTTTATTGTTCTCAGCCCCACTCGAGACAGCAGCATGGTCTAAAATATATTCAGGAAAAAGAAGTTTGTGGGAAGGACGGCTATGGCCAAAATGTAACGTTACATTTTTCTTTGCCATAGTTAAGGAAGGGGCGAGAACAAAAAAAATTGTCTGAAGTGTTGTTATTGTTGTTGAATTGAGGCAAATAACTTGAGAACACAAAGACTACAAACCAAACAGTAAAAAATTCTCTAGTTGTTTCTTCTAACAAAACAAAAAAAAAAAAACTTATCAGACGGATTAATTTTTCGTACCAACAAAAAAAAACATAGGTGATTTTTCGTCCATCACCATACTGACAAAGAGACTCCGAATCATACCGATAGATAACACACGTTTCTCATAGTCAATCGTTTCATTTCTAGTTCCGTTCTGTTCTGTTCCATTTCCTTTTTTTTGTTTTTGCCTTCCATATAAATAGACCTTTGCATTCCCCTTCCATCAACCATCCATCATGTCACTAGATCATCTTCTAAATCCATTAACTTCAACACCAACATATATAAGAATGACACAAGAATTCGACTTCACAAACCATTCCCATAGACGCTTAAACTTATTGACCAACAAATTTGTCTTGTGTTCCCCTCATAGAGCTAAACGACCATGGCAAGGAGCTAAAGAAGAAATCAAGAAATCCGCTTTACCTGAATATGATCCAAAATGTTATTTATGTCCTGGTAATATACGTGCTACTGGTGATCTTAATCCAAAATATGACTCCACTTATATCTTCACTAATGATTATCCTGCTGTTAGATTAGATCAACCTGATTATCATGATGATAATGATAAAGATTCATTAAAAGGTAGATTATTACAAACTCAAGGGGTTAGAGGTAAATGTTTTGTTATTTGTTTTTCTCCAAAACATAATTTGACATTACCATTAATGAAAGAAGTGGAAATTAAACAAGTTGTTGATAGTTGGCAAAAATTATACAATGATTTAAATATAGAAAGTATTCAAGGGACTGCTCCTTATAAATATTTACAAATCTTTGAAAATAAAGGTGCTGCTATGGGTTGTTCAAATCCTCATCCTCATGGTCAAGCATGGTGTTTAGATGTTATACCTACTGAAGTAACTGATGAATTAACCAATATGTCAAAATATCTTAAGAAATATAATTCTCATCTTTTAGGGGATTATGTGAAATTAGAATTACAAGAACGAAAAAGAGTTGTTGCTGAAAATGATTCATTTATAGTGGTTGTACCATATTGGGCATTATGGCCATTTGAAACATTATTAATATCTAAAGAACATTTGAAATCAATTCAAGAATTTAATGAGAAACAAAAATCAGATTTAGGTCAAATTTTGAAAACTTTAACTATAAAATATGATAATTTATTTAATACTTCATTTCCTTATTCAATGGGTATTCATCAAGCTCCTTTTAAATGTGATAATTCAAATCAACATGATTGTTCTTGGTTCCATATCCATTTTTACCCTCCTTTATTACGTTCTGCAACAGTTAAGAAATTCTGTGTTGGGTTTGAAATGTTGGGTGAACCTCAAAGAGATTTGACTAGTGAACAAGCTGCTGCTAGATTACAAGAATTAAGTGGTGATGTCCATTATTTGAATAAAGTGTAGTAAAGTTGTTTCACTTTATTTTTTTGTTTTTGTTTAATAGTTTATGAAAATGAAATAATATAGTACCATGTATAAATAATATAAAGCATATAGAATTTTGATATATGAAATCTAAAACCTCTTATTCCAGAAAATGAATTTATTCTTTGATGTATTAGAGGTTGCTTGGTTGTTGATTATTGACTTTTTTTTGCAGTAAAATCGCGGTAAAGATTAATCGCAACCTTTTCTCTCCATCGCATATATCAATACAACAACAAAAAAAATTTTTTTTTTTATATCATAATAGCCCCTGTGAACAACAATAATTCTTCAAGAATCAACAACTATGTCAAAAGATACTAAACCACCGTTAGATACAAGAATAGGCAAAGATTCACCTTTTGAATTTGGTCAAAGATATTTAGAGAATGAAGAAGATGTATTCAGTCATAATGCATGGGATCATGTAGAATGGGGACCTGAACAAATATCAGCAGCAGAAGAATTAATTTCAAAACAATATGAACATCCAGTTAAAGAATTTGATAAGAATTTATATAATTCTAAACCTGCTAAATATTGGGATATTTTTTATAAACATAACAAAGAGAATTTTTTTAAAGATCGTAAATGGTTACAAATTGAATTTCCATCATTATATACATGTACTAAATCAGAATATAAACAACCAATTACAATTTTAGAAATTGGATGTGGGGCAGGAAACACATTTTTCCCGATTTTAAATCAGAATGAAAATGAAAAATTAAAGATTGTTGCGTGTGATTATAGTAAAGTTGCAGTTGAATTAGTTAAAGAAAATGAAACATATAAGGAGAATCATGCCAAGGGGGTTGCCTATGCTTCTGTATGGGATTTGGCTAATGAAGAAGGAGATATACCTGAAGATTTAGAACCTCAATCGGTGGATATAATAATCATGGTGTTTGTGTTTCTGGCATTACATCCAAATCAATGGAAACAAGCAGTTTCTAATTTATTCAAGATTTTGAAACCTGGTGGTGAGATATTATTTAGAGATTATGGAAGATATGATTTAGCACAAGTAAGATTTAAAAAGGGGAGATTATTAGAAGATAATTTTTATATTAGAGGGGATGGTACAAGAGTTTATTTCTTCACTGAAGAAGAATTAGAAAATATCTTTTGTAATGAAGGACCTTTTAAAAAAGAGAAAATCGCTACTGATAGAAGATTATTAGTTAATAGAAAGAAACAATTGAAAATGTATCGTAATTGGTTACAAGGGGTTTTTAAAGGTTAATAAATTAGAGTTATATATAGAAAATTATCTAAATGTTTGAAAATTTGCCAAACTTCCAGTAATGATTCATCCAACAATACAGTTGCATTTATCCCTTGGATAAATGGATGTGATATCTTGGATAACTCAGGCGCATGTAATGTTAAAACATCTCGTAGCTTTTCATCTCTAGTTATAGGTGCTTGAATAATATTGGCTGATCCAGGAATATAAATCTTGATTGGTATTCTATCCACTGTTTTAATGATTTTTTTATTCAAATTTATAAAATCTTTTAAATTTCTCGATATTATTGATTTCCATAATTGTTTTGAATTATCTTCACTTAGCTGCATGATACTTTTGGCGTTCCCATTGAGTACAAAACATGATTGTTTCAATTGATTCATTAATATTCGATTCATAGTCCTTAAATAATCAATATTACCATTGGGGAACTTGTCATCAAAAGGAATAATATGTTCCACGGGATATCTGGAATCATATTTGAATAGCAATTCCCAGTTGTATGAATCGCTATTGTTTATATTTGCCGGTAGATAAAGGTAATCGTATAGAACACCAACGGGTAGATTCCATTTGATTGGAACTTCTTCAAATTCTAACCATATTGGTAATTTATTCAATTGAGTAGTGGTGTGTGTGAAATTTTGGAAATATTTTATTATTGTTGGGAATATCACTGGGAAATATGAATTTCTAGGTATAGTTAATAAATATTCAATGTTATTATTTTCGGTTTGGGTGAAGATTATTTTGACATTGATTGATCCGTTCCATATTTTCTTTTTAATTTCAGCCAATGTTTCTGCTTGCATATTCAAAAAAAACAAAGGGCTTGTGGAATATAGGATTTACTAAAAAGAACAATCTAAACTAATGTTTCGCTGATGAGATATGATGAGATAATGGTATATACGTTTTGTAATTAGATTGAACGTCTACTGATAGCCAGCCATCACTTGTTTTTTTTTTTTTTCCCCAGTTGGTTTGCATATTGTTGATCTTTACTTACAACAGTGCGAAAATCACAGAGAGAGAGGAGAAAAAAAGTATGAATCGCGCCGTACTCTTGTTTAGTATGGAGTATGCACACTAATTAACATAGCTAAAAGATTCAAACTTGATTTTTATGGGGGGAATACCATAATGATTATAGTTATCAGCTTTTTTTGTTTGTTCGTTTGTTTCTGTGTCACATGATTAAACTTTTAGTGTTACTTACTATACTCTATACTAAAAAAAAATATCCAGCCATCACGGAATAATAAAACCTTCACTCACCATACACAAGAAATATTTTACTACAATGATCTCTGGTAGGAGAATAATATTCTATTTGAACCCTTCCCGGTTCACAAAACTCAATCAAAATTTTCAACAAAACAAGAAACGATTTACAAGTAGTTTCAAACTTGCATATCTTTTTTATACCTTTTTTTTTTTCTATGCATATTACCTGCCCAAAAAATCCTTTGTAACAGATTGGAATTGGAATTGTGCATTGTGAATTTTTATTTTTGGTTGTTAAGAAGACCAAACGGAATATTAATTACCTGCAAGAGCAAACTCCCCAAAAAAAAATCACGACCTTCTTCTGTCCCTCCTTACTAATATATCCCCGACCCATTTCCCCCATGCATCTTGGTTTTTTTTTTAAAAAAAATTCTACATTCTTTATAATATCATTCTTTTACTTTACAGTTACGGTTACGGTTTTTATTTTGATATAACAAGTTAGGACGCGGCTCAAATGAAGAAATCAACAACACAACAACTGTTAACAAGTACAGATGTTCCACCAGTTGTTCCTGCTTCTGTACCGGCGTTAGACTTGGATTACGCTGTGGATAATTATCAACCAGGGAATTATAATTTAGAAGATATGCCAGACACTATGCCAATAGATGATGAACCTGTTGGTTGTTTCAGAATGCTTATTAGAAGATCAACATCATTAAATTCTAAGAAAGAAAGAAGAAGAAGAGTTGTAAGTGCTCCTCCTGGTGCATTTTCTCAGAAGGAATTACCTCCGGCTCCAATAGAAACAAAATCTAATTCTAACCCAAATCTTGTTGTTGATGATGATGATGATGATAGTACTAAAAATATAATTAAACCAACTACTTTTGTTGATGATGAGAGTATCGAAAGTATAAACAACCCACCAAGACCAACGGTAGCAACAAGATCAGTGTCGCTTATTAATGAGAACCTACCGCAAATATTAAAAACTCCAGGCTACGATCCACGACGTAGTATGGTTATTGAAGAAGATTATTTTGCATTAGAGCCTATGTTTAGTAATGATTCACTCACTAGTTCAATTGGCACAAACTCAATCTTATCGATCAAGAGCACTGATACTCATGCTATTATATATGATATGTTTAAAGATATGAAGAAGACTCCAAGTAGTGATACTGATAGTTTTGTTGATAGTTTATTTGGAAGTGATGGAAATACCACTCATAATGATTCAATGACATCAAATGAAGAAGCATCTACATCTACATCGGTTGTGATGCCTAAAGTAAGAAAGAAGAAACTGAAAAAAGAAGTTAGATTTAATGAGAAACCAATTTCTTATAAAGTTAATACTTTGAATTATTGTTTAGATAATGGGAAAACTTATAAAGAAAGTCGATTCCCTCTGGTTCCTAATAATGTTAAGATGCCACTGAAGACAATTTTGAAAATTGATGCTGCTGCTGCTGCTGCTACTTCTTCTTCTGATTCATCAACAACGGCGAAATCAAAACATGAGAAACGTAGATCATTAACTGATCTTCCCTTATTCAAAAATCATTCAAGAAATTCAAGTGAGGTTCAAATTAAAGAAAAACAAGATAAGAGGAAAACATGGTCTGATTTCTCTTTATTCAGTCATACTCATAATAATAAGAACAACACTCGTCCTCCAGCTCTTCCTCCTCGTGATTCTGATGTTCGTACTAATCCACCAACACTCCCTCCTCGTGATTCTGGTGTTACTCATCCTCCAACACTCCCTCCTCGTGATTCTGATGTTCGTCCTTCTACTACTTCTTCTTCTCAAAGTCCCCCTCTTGATGCTACACCGGTTACACCTGTTGAAACACCAGGCCGAATCGTGACAACCAAGGAAGAAGTTAAATTAACAGAGAAGCAAAAATATCGTAATCGTCGATCATGGAGTGATTTTTCAATATTTAATAATAATAGTAGTCAAACAATTTCAAGTGCTGAAGCTAAAGAGAAACAAAAGAAACGACGTTCATTTACTGATTTTAAAAGTTTGAAACTTGTATCTACTGAAAAGTACAGTGATTATGATGATGATGATATTGATAATCTGGAAATTGAACCTGAAGTGGATATGGAACCTATTAAACAACCTGATTTAAAGACGAAAATTTCTAAAAGACGGTCATTTAGTGATTTTGTTCGTGGCAATACACGGAAAGACCAACAACAACAACAACAACAACAACAACCACAATATCATCAATCTACAAATCAAACTGTGGATATATCACCAACACCAGTTGTTCCACCTGTTCCAATTGAAAAACCTAAAAAAAGAAGATCATTTACAGACATTACTAATTTCCATGTTAAATCAATTACAACTTCAAAATCAACTGAACCATTTGTTACAAATACAGAAATTGATGATAAACCAGTACCATTACCAACTACAAAAGTTAGTAATATCAAACTGTTTATGAATCTTTTTAAAACAAATAATAATAACATGAACAATCCTGATCCAACGGTATCTAATATATCGGTTGGTGAAAAGTCATTACCTCCATTACCCCCAACTACCGCATAAGCATAATCATTTAAAAAAAGAAAAAACACCAAACAAACAAAAAAAAAAAAAACAAGTCATAATAATATTAATGTAATATTTTCTTATTTAGAAACGTATAAACTATGTAACAATTGAAAACAAAATGTACAAAAAAAATCAAACTATGCAAATTACGTAAATAATAATAAAAAAAAAATAAAACAAACAAACAAACCATCTCTTATTATTATAACTTTACAATCATTTCATCTCTTTCATATTTATCAATAATATCTTCAATATCGTATTTTTTCGCAATATGAGGATTAATAAATCTTCCACCTAAATAATGAACCTTTTCCGGTTTTTTATAAACAAAAATTTCCGCACATGGTTTAGGAGCAGTTAAACTAATCAAATGAGATGGATTTATATCTATACCATCTATAGGACCATCATCCACATCCCAACCGGAAGGAATATCAATTGATACAATAGGAGGCATGAATTCATTATATTGAGCTAAATAATTGATCAATTCTTTAAATGGTTCTCGAAGTGGAGGTCTAAAAGAAAATCCAAATAGAGCATCAATTATAATCTTAACACTTGAATCTCTCAGATCTAATAAATGTTTCACTTCTGTTAATGTAGTCAATTCAGGAACTTCTAAATCTTGTAATTGTTTGACTAATCTAGGATATAATTCATTCATTGATGGTTTCTTTGGGTAATAAATCACAGGGTCATAATTCCAAAGTTTCAAATGACGGGCAGCTACTAATCCATCACCTCCGTTGTTTCCTGGTCCAACCAATACAAGAACTTTGGTTGGATTGAATTTGTTGGTGGTTGTTGTCGTTGTGTTTGTGTTTGTTATTGTATCACCAGTTATTGTTTCATTGGTCGTAGTGGTGTTATGATTGTCAATTGTATTGGGGAATTCTTTATATATCATTTTGGCAACTGCCAATCCTGCCAATTCCATTAATTGATCAATGGAAAATTCTCCAGTTGACATTAATTCTTGATCTAATTGAAAAGCTGCTTTTGCAGACAACGTCTTAAAAGGTGGTGGTGTTGCAACCACTGCAGCGGCAGCAGCAGCAGCTGCAGCTGCTGATTGAGATCCAGGGGACATTATGAGTGGAATACTTTCAGGAATGGTAATATTAAGAGTTTCCAAATTCTTTCTGGTGAAATTGTGTAAATTTTCAATTATATAGTCCGGTACTGTTAATGATTCAGGTGGTACTCCAATAGCTGTTAGAAATAATAGGACACAACCAAATAAATAGATGAGAAATAAAAGATACCAAAATGGATTAGTAGATGATGATTGTTCAGGTATTGGTGTTGGTGGTAGTGGTTTAAATTGCTTGATTTTCACAAGTTTCCGTGACACTTGCATAAGGGATATATTAAAGGTAGTGTGAATTGTGTCAGAGAATCAAGTTTTATTCAGGGTAGTGTGAGTGGAAAAGTACAGGGTTCCAGAGTGTGTGTGGAAAAAAATGAATAAACACTAAAAAAGTATTTTAAATTACTAAAAATAAAAAAATATGGAGAGAAATCAGAATCTTTTTATATTGACTTGGTGATGATGATCCAGCGGAAATCAAATCAAAGCGTTGGGATCCAAATTTCCTGAATAGATGAATTGCATATCATTAGATTGTGTTTCGGTTTCTATTCTGTACCACAATTATTTACTATTAGGTGCATTGCATTTAACATTCCCACTTTGTACTTGGCCTCAGTAATTTATTATTTATCGTTTTTTTTTTCTCACCCAATTAACATTGTTAATTCCATATGTGTGTTTGGTGTGTGTGTGTGTGAGATATGCATATGGTTGACTGGTATCACTAGAGTAACCAGCAACAAGTAACAAATCTTTAAAGAGTTTTTTCTTACTCGTTTAGTTATCATTCTTCTGACATCGAGGTAGAACATTAAAATATATGATCCACACAAAGTTGTTTGTTGAAAGAATAAGATCGTCTAAAATTTTCACGACAATAGATTGAATGTCGTCTCATATATAATTTAACATTTCCTAAATAAGATAAATGTCGCAATCTTGCACTTTCTTGTAATCGCGACATTTATCTTCACATGATCCAGGTCGTTGGTGTGAGCACTGTCCCCTCCCCTCCCTATGCTGCGTCCCGCCCCTGAATTTGGGCCAAAAAAAAAAAAAAATTTACTGCGACTTCCTGACGTGTCTCAACTGTAATTCTGGTTGTCAGAGTATAACATCTCTGATTACTTTCAGAAACAGGACGTGTTTGCTTCTAAATGTAGATCTGACGCGAAAATAGTAGCCAGTATATGCCAGTTTTTATATATGAAGTGATGATCTATGATTACTGATTCTAAGCACAAGTTTGCCAAACCGTGCTGTAGTATACGGTTAATTTTGTAAATGTATATTAATTTTTCTGTTCGTGTCTTCCTGTACATTGTGCACTCTTACAAACAACAACACTGAAAATTAAAATGTTATTTCTCCCATACATATATTACAATACAAACATACAGCAACAATAACTTACTCTGGAAAAAAAAGAGAAAATTTACCCACGGCAGTCTAAAAGTATTTTTTTTTTTTTTCAAAAAACAACAACAACAACAACAACTACAACTTCAAACCAGAATAACAAAAAACTTTCGTTTCTTACAACTGCAATTCCTCAATTTATTGAAACTTCTACCTTCAACAAAATCAGTTTTTGCTATCTCAACTTTGATAATATTTATATACACTTTTTATTTCCAATAACCAAGTGTATATATATCGTGTTTCACAATTTGTTCTGGCCCTCCCCTTTTTTTTGGTTGTGTTTCATAAGTTATCTTACAAACTGCCCACCCATTCCGCTAACTCCATTGCCTTGTGCTAAGTATATCTAAAAGCCCTTTGACATTTTAGTTATCAATCGTGGGATATTTTGTATACTATTTTTGTCCTCCTCCTCCCCCCTCCTCCTTATAAAGAAAATTGAAAGCTAAAATTTCAACTCACTACTGAGATATATTCATTACCACACGTTAAAACAATGTCACGCTTTGATTATAGGAACGTTTCCAAAAACACCACTGTTGATCATGATGACTCGCCCATAATCAATTATAGAAAAGATGCTAAAAAAGGTATCAAGTTTACATTTATGGTTGTTGGTGAACTGGGAACTGGTAAAACCACTTTTATCAATAGTTTATTAAATAAAAAAGTTTTGAATCATCGTTATGAAAAATTGGGTCATACTGCAGGAGATACCAAGACTTTGACTTTTACATCTGCTAAATCAGTTGCATTACCAAACACTTCTATATTAACCAAGAATGAATTCAATCCAAGAACTATAAATGAAGAACCAGGTATTGCTTTAACTGAAACACACATTGAAATTATTGATGATGATAATCAAAAATTGTTGTTGAACATTATAGATACCCCTGGATTTGGTGAAAATTTGAATAATGAATTGTGTTTTATTGAAATTGAAAATTATTTAAAACAACAATTTGATTTGGTATTAGCTGAAGAAACTAGAATTAAAAGAAATCCTCGTTTTGTTGATACAAGAGTTCATGTCATGTTATATTTTATTACTCCTACTGGTCATGGATTAAGAGAAATTGATATACAATGTATGAAAAGATTAAGTAAATATGTTAATATTATCCCAGTTATTGGTAAAGCTGATTCTTTTACTTTGAATGAGTTGCAACATTTTAAACAACAAATTAGGATTGATATTCAAAGATTTAATGTCCCCACATTTCAATTTGATAATTCATTGAATGATTATGATGAAGATGAAGATTATGATTTGATTCAAGAATGTAAATTTTTAACTAATTTACAACCATTTGCTGTGGTTACTTCTGAAGATGTTTTTGAAGTTAGGGAATCCACTAAAGGTAATGAAAAACCAAAGATTATAAGAGCTAGAAAATATCCTTGGGGTTTAGTTGATATCAATGACACTAGATATAGTGATTTCCCTATATTAAAATCAGTATTGTTGGGTTCTCATTTACAAGATTTGAAGGATTTAACTCATGATTTCTTGTATGAAACCTATAGAACAGAAAGATTGACCAAAGTAACTGGTAATGGACAAGCGTTTGAAGATGAAGATAATGAGGATGGAGAATTTCATGATACCGTTGAGCATCAAACCCATGAGACTGATAAATCAAGACATGTCAATAATGATTCCACCATTCCTTCAATGTCTAATTTGGCTCAATTGACTAATGGTGGTGCTAATAATGACCATGATCAAACCAATATTGATAATAATTCTATAACATCAACCAGTTCGTCAATAAAGAAGTCGACTTCAATGTTGATTGATGATCATCATTCATCATCACCAAAATTGAAAAATATCAGTTCATTTACATCATCAACTTCAACAGTTTCATTTGATGGTGAAAAGGAAGGACATGAAAGAGGGGCAAATTCAAATGGTTTCAAAAGATTATCAATTGGACCTCAACGTAATCAATTGCGTCAAATTTCAGAAACTGTTCCTTATGTGTTGAGACATGAAAGAATTTTAGAAAGACAACAAAAGTTGGAAGAAATGGAACAAGCAAGTGCAAGAGAATTAGCTAATAGAGCAGCACTTTTAGAAAAGAAGGCTGCGGAATTGAAAGCTAAAGAAAAGGCTTTAAGACAATGGGAACTTGCTAGACAACAAGAACTGGCCAATTCAAGTTTACATAGAAAAGAAAGTGATCTTAGTATTACTCAGAATGATTACCAACATCATCATGATGGTACAAATACTAATGAACATAATCATTCCGGATATCATCATCATGAGGACACTACTCCAAATTATGAGACTTCAAAATTACAAAAGGATGAAACATTGACTGATTTACACTCGATTGTAAGTGATCATCAACATTAATACATTAC
>JAKTVG010000494.1:0-15662 GCA_030557085.1 Candida gigantensis
TCGCTTGATGTAAAATGAAAATTTGCCATATGTACGCACAATTGGCGACAATAATATGCAGTCAACACATTGTGCAAAGCAAAAGTTAAATTTCCCACAATCTAAAATTGACAGATTATGAATGTTGAAAAATAATGTATTGGTAATGACTCAATGCTTTCATGCCGTTTGTTTTGTAAAATAATAACAATCGGACTCTATAAATAGAGCAAATTTTACAATAATCTAACCTTAATATCCTTGAATCACAGATGCTGCTGAACAGTCTTCTTATCATTCTACAAATCGACGGATCACGTGCTTGAAAGTTTGTGTAATACTAATAGCCAAAAAATATTTTTTGCAACCAATGCCAATGTTTCTTTTCCTTAGTTAATTTTTTCCGAATATCCTTCGCCATAGTAGCAAACCAATCGTTTTCAAAATATACTACCGTTTGCTTTAATAATTAAATAACCAGTATATTAGTAGAAGAGTTGTGTTTAATATTCACATAATTACTAGTTCAAATATATTTTTAAATGAGAGAGCAATTATAAAGATATATTATAACATATTAAACATAAATATCATGACATAACCGAAAAAGATTCCAGACATTGAACTTGCCAAACCTGTACTGGATTTTGAAGCAACCAAACCGGAACTGGTCTGAGAGTCAGAAGATTGCGACTTAGAAGATTGTGACCCAGAAGATTGTGACTCGGAAGATTGTGTCTCAGAAGATCGCGACTCCCAAGATTGTGACTCAGAAGATTGTGAATCGGAAGATTGTGCCTCGGAAGATTGTGCCTCGGAAGATTGCAACTCAATAACTGAGCTAGCTGATCCACTTTCCTTTGAAATACTATTGGAATTACCAGTACTACTTGCAGAATTTTTAGCACTGCCAGTGCTAGTCGAACTAGCAAAACTCCATTCAGAATCAGAACCACCAGTTGAAGAAATTGTTGAAGCAGTAGAGTTCGATGACTTACCGAGATATGTTGACTCGCCGCTGGTATATGTTTGAGTACCACCAAAGCAATTGCACTTGTAGTAGTTATCCATGTAATCACTTAATTGTCTTAAACAACCACCAGGATATCCGCCGTTAACATTCCATTTTCCACAATCAATTAGTTGACTAGTTGCAGAGAAGCAGTATGGATTGCACAGCTCTGTAGTAAAATGAGCAAGTACTGTATAGTCTACAGTTTCACAAGCTGTTGAGGAAGCATAGGAAACCTTGTATGCCAAACAATCGCAATCCTCATAATAAGACCAATACTCATCATTGGTACAAAGGAAATCTGAAAAGATCTCGTAATCTGATACGTAAGCTGAAGCAAGCCCAATGCTTGCAACGGAATAACAAGCTGAGTTACATGTTCCCAACAAGGTAACATCACTATTGTCTTCACGATCAGTAGTAGGGGAATGTGTTCCAGTAATAAAAAGGTCAGTCTGGCACATAACGGTTGACATTACTGTAGCTTTGGTAGTGAAGCAGTCACAACTGTTATAGTTTTCCCAATAGTCTTCATTTTGGCATATACAGGCAAGAGCTTCGGAACTGTTAACACCACGATCAATTTGCCCACAATCAGCTTCTTGTTTAAGTGCAGAATAACAATATGAGTTGCAAGAAGAGCTGCTAGTTGTCAAAGCATAAGTCCTAGTTGCAGCAACAGAACTATAATAGCTACATTCGGAAGAACGTGAAACCAAGTCATCTGAATCCCTACAATTGCAATTCTCAACATTTTTAAAATAATCTTGATTTGAACAGAGGCAATTGTCATAGTTGAGATAACGCAAACCATCTTCAAAAGATCCACATGCCATTTCTTGACTTGTCATTGAGTAACAGTTGGAATTGCAGGTTCCTAAAGTGGTTCCAGAATCATCAGTTGTAACAGATGCAGCTAAACAAATATGAATCAATGAAATGAACAGGAAAATAAAAATGAACTTCATAATTTGATTGTTCTTGTCTTGTTTATTTTATTTTAGTTTTTTGTTTCTCAAAAAATGCTTCATATCAGCGACTATTTATATTACAAATTAGTTAAAAGGTAAATTCCCACCTATTATCGTTTTGGTTATTGTGCATCATAGAATTTCATATTCTAAAGTGGGTAGAACAGTAAATATAGCAATACAAATCTATTTGTGTACCGCAAAATATTTCATTCGCGGGGCTAGATATACCATTTTAAACAAAGCTGCATGCATACTCTTAAGTAAGAAACCAATATAAAGAAGTGGGCTGGTACATGCATACCATTTGTCATCCAAAAGGAAAGACTAAAAATATTGTGAGTTGCTGGGATAAAGCTGTTTCCGTGACAGAGGAAGTTCTGTCTCTGGAATGATACAAGGGTTTAGGTCGGAAGAATTAGAAGTGTGCGAACCCCTATAATAAAGTTCTTGTAGGGAAAGATAGAAGCCTTTACTTTTTGAACGTCTCAGAGCGAATATGACTACGATACATCTTACAGACCAGATATCTTAGGAATAGAATTGTATCATTTTGCCCAATAGCTAATCGGACTTACCTTATATATAACTAAATAGAACATCACCTTTGACTATGTGTAACAAAACCGGAATCTGATTGCCCCAATTTTCTTACAATTCTTGGCTACTATGGCTGGAGATGTGGCAACTCGACTAACTCTTGGTTTGCTCAAAGCCTCTGGATTGAGGTACATGAAGGAGGCTTTGTTTCGTATTTCCGAGCCTCCTTTTTTCGATGCCAACGCATTGTCATTAAACAATTTTCAAATGACCTTTGCCAAGAGCAAGATGACGCGCATTTGATACTTGCTACTATTTTTAGAAGTAAAGAAATTATTTATTGGTGGAGATAAGGAGAAAATTATTACAACATATTGAACATAAATATCATTGCGTAACCAAATACGATTCCAGAAATTGAACTGGCTAAACCTGAACTTGTACGAGAATTAGTAGATTGTGGTGCGGTTCCTGAACTAGTTGAGCCTCCTGGTTTTGAGCTATCATTTGAGCTACCATTGCTGGTTTGGGACTCTTCTGTGTTACTGCTAATCTTGTTTGTTGAAGTGACTGAACTTGACTTGGAAGGTTGGGTATTTGCTAAAGAACTTGATGTAGCGGTAGCACTGACTTTAGACGATTGCTTAAAAACAGTGCTTATACCCTCACACCTATATGAATAGTAGTTATAGTCATCATCACGACTGAAACAATTACAACTGTTGTAGTTTTCAAAATAGCCATCAAGTTGGCATAAGCAAATATCAACCTCGTCAGACAAAGCATCATCCCAAGAATCACAATCGAGTTCTTGACTACGTGCCAGATAACAGTACGAGTTGCACAGCACTTCAGTACTTGCAGAATTAGACTCAGTTGTAGTGAATGAATTGCTTGGAGAATCACAAGCTGATGACGAAACAAAAGAAGCTATTATCGGGAGACAGTTGCAATCCTCATAGTAAGACCAGTATTCTTCATTTTCGCACACACAAGGTGAATAGTACGGAAAACCATCTTTGTATCCACATGAAAGTTCAATACTTACCACGGAATAACATGCCGAGTTACAGGATCCTAACCTGCCTGTATTATTGATGTTTCCACCTTCGGAAATAGGAGTTGTTTTTGTTGCAAGTGTGAAATCGCTTGATTGAGTCTTGCACGCTGAGGATGATGATATAGACGCTTTGACACTAAAACAATCACAACTCTTATGGTTGTCCCAATAATTTTCATTTTGACATATACAACCCTTGTATTCATCCAGGTCAATATGAATATCATTATACCCACAATCCATTTTTTGCTTTTCTGCGGAATAACAGTGTGAGTTACAACTATAAGTAGCACTTGTAGATTCAACTATACCTGAAGTGTAAGCATTACAATAATGCGACAAAATGGATGAAGCGTTACCTGATATGCAATTGCAGCCTGCGTAATTTCTCCAATACTCCTCATTTGAACAAACACAGTGACCATATTGTTGGTCCATTTCTTCGTTATAGATTCCACATGACAAGTCTTGACTTGCCATCGAATAACAGTTTGAGTTACAAGTACCTAAAGTGGTCACAGCATTAGCTGCAGTACTAAGATAAATATTAATAATTGCAATAAACCAAAAGGCGAACATTGTTATTGCGCAAGATTGGATAGTATGGTGTGTTTGTTTTCGATTTTTTTTATCCTCCCAAGAATACGTCTTGTGGTCATCTATTTATAGTAATAAACACTTCTTATGGACATCTATTTATAGTAATAATTTTTAGTAGAAAAACGGACTGAAAAGTGCATCCTTTCCTCTTGTTGACTCATTTTGGTTATGGAACATTATGCCCATGACCATGTGGGGGGTGTTAGTTACGAATTTTTTTCAGTTGGTGTATGCGGAGACGATGGTTGAAAAGTAATTTCAATTCACTCAATTCAGGACAGTTTGATACATCAAGGTGTTGAAATACCTTTCCAATGGTCAAGAATATTGGACAGTTTGAATTATTGCTTGGGGATAATTGTGAAGGTTGCAATATTCAAAGCCACTCGATTGATGTAAACTGAAAATTGCATTTAGGTTCGCATGTATACGCACATCAATAGAGTACAGAATTTAAACAATTGGCGACAATAATATGCAGTCAACGCATTGTGCCAAGCAAAGTTAAATTTCCCACAAACTAAAATTGAGAGATTATCAATATTGAACAACAATATAATGACTCAATACTTCCATTCCGTTTTGTTCTGTAAAATAATAACAATGAGAATCTATAACTAGTGCAAATTTGACAATAATGAAACTTTAATATCAATGGTTCACAGAGACTGTGCAGCCTTATTATATTCTACAAACTGAGGGGTCATGTGTTTGCAATTTTTTTCTTTACAATTTTTGTGTACTAATAATAGCCAAAAAATATTTTTTTTGCAACCAATTTAATGTTCTTAGTTAAATTTTTTACGATTACTCTACATCATGCCACTGTCTTCTTTGCTAATTAAATATCCAGTATATTAGTAGAAAATTTGGTATTTAATATTCACATAATTACTAGTTCATTATATTTCTAAATGAGAGAGGAATTATATATATGATCACAACATATTGAACATAAAAATCATGACATAACCAAATAAAAACCCAGAAATTGAACTTGCCAAACCAGAACTAGTAGACTGGGTTGCATTTAAGCCATGAGTAGAATTGTCAATGCTTGATTGAGAAATAAAAGTGTTTGATAAAGAACCTGTTGTAACCATAGAGTTGGAACCTGATGATTGAGTTTTCATAGCAGCACACGAAGAAACAGATTCCAAAGAACCAGTTTCAGAACTAAAACAATTACAACTATTATAATTGTTCCAATAATTATCAAGTTGACATACACAAGCGTTAAAATCTTCTTCTGAAACAGCTTCTGGATTCAAAGATCCACAATCGAGACCTTGACTGGCTGCAATATAACAATAAGAGTTACACAGTTGTGAAGTTGTTGCAGATTTCAAAGTAGCTGAAGACGAATCAGCATAATCATAACTGGTAGATTGACAATAAGCTGATGAAATATACCAGGCTTTAGTTGAATAACAATTACAATCGTCAAAATAAGACCAATATTCATCATTTTCACACATGCAAGGTGAGAAGGAACCATCATCATTGTATCCACATGAAATATCAATACTCACTACTGAATAACAAGCAGAGTTACATGATCCTAACTTGGTTGCATCTGTTTCTATAGGTGTTGTTGAAATACTTGATTCTGTTTGACACATCGAAATGGATAATTGGGATGCTTTAACTGTAAAACAATCACAACTGAAATAATTATCCCAATAATCTGAATTTTGACATAAACAAGCATTAGTATCATTCAGATGAACACTTCGATCATAATCTCCACAATCCATACTTTGTTGAATTGCAGAATAACAATATGAATTACAACTATAAGAAGAAGTAGTCATAGATTCCTCATCCTCTGTATTTGAAGTATAATCACTACAAAGACTAGATGAATAAGATGTCTCCGTGAGTCCATTACAATTGCAACTATCATAATTTGACCAATATTCATCATTTGTACAAATACATTGAAGATGTTGTTCACTCATGAGATCGTTATTACCTCCACATGAAAAATCTTGGCTTGCCATTAAATAACAATTTGAGTTACAAGTACCTAAAGTGGTGGTAGCATCAGTTGCTATACAAAAGCAGATGTTAACAATTGTAATTAACAATAAGGTGGGTTTCATTATTGGGTAAAAAGTAGTATAGTTAATTTTGGATTTTGAAGTTTTTTATATTTCCATGAACAGCTACTTTCCCACCTCTATTTATAGTAAATGCTTTTTGGATGGACAAATAGAGTGAAATTTACATTCTTACATCTGTGGGGTTATTGTAAGGACCTTCATCATTTAATAAATAATATGACATAAGCAAATAGGGGAAACATGTTTCAACTAAAAATATGCAGGCACGAACACTCCTTTTGCTTATGTCATATTGTTTTCCTTTTACATGTACACTGGTTTTTTTTTTCTTGGGGTTCACTCTCGTTGTTTCTTTTGATCTTTTTTCTCAATTTTCCCAAGTTACCTCCCTTGGCAAACCCGAAAATTTTACACAATGCACAGTTTTACTCACTAAACTCAATAATAATGCTTTAATTATATAGTATAAAATGATCATAGAAACAAATATAATCTATTTCTTTAATAAAAATATAAAAAAATATAAGCCTAACAACTATTAAACAACGATTTATGAAATACACAATTTAGATCATAATTAACGAAAAACCCCTAAAATGTTCTGATTTAAGAATCTTAATTTAAAATACTACTTAAATACTACATTGTTGATCATTTAAAATTATAGAATTTCTTTTGCATTCTGTAATTAAAGATCGAAATGAAGGAAAGGAAGTCGTAAATTGAAATTTTATCCAAAAAAATGGAAAAAAAATTTCGCTGAGAAAAAAGATCAAGTCACGTGACTTTGCAACTAATATATGATGAGATTTAAAAGTGGACCTGCGAATTTGAGGCAATTGATCAAAGTTCAACACATACACCACGTGAATGATACAATTGTGAGTGCTAGTGTAGGAAGTTACCTACACCAATAAAAATAGAATCAAGTGTAGTGTATCAAAGAGATCAATTTACTTTAATTTCTAAAACCAAACAGTGATGATTTGAAAACCACTCACAAAAATATTTATAAAACACAGTTGTTATATATCTTTTCACCTACAAAATTACTTATAATTTAGAAGCATTGACAAATTCAGTACCTTGTTTAATAGAACTTTCTAAACCTTTTAATGCAACTTCAACCAATTTCTTTTCTTCCCCAGTAACAGTTAATTCTTCAAATGGATTCACAAATGATCTAATTTCACCTTGAGATAATACAATAGGGACTGAGAAAAAGTCAACACCACCAACGTATTTTTCAGAAAATTCTTTCCCACCTGGAACACCTGGTAAATAGATGTAAGATGAATCTGGAACTTTACCAACTGGGGCGGCACCACCAGTTAAAGAACTAATCACGTAATCGGCAAATCTATAACCTGCATAAGCCATGGACAAAGTGGCGGAACCAGCACCATTCTTAGCCTTGACAACTTCATCACCACCAAATTGGACTCTTTGAACAAAGTTTTTGTAGTCGGAATCACTCAATACACCAACACCAGCATCGTAATTGATCAATGGGACAATGGTATCACCAGAGTGTCCACCAATGACTGAAATCTTACCTTTCAATTTGGTTGGGTTAGTGTTGGTTAATTCACCAAGGAAAGTTTCTGCTCTGACACTATCTAATGTGGTGACACCGAATAATTTACGTGGGTTGAAAACACCCAATTTTTTCAATACTTCAGCAGCAATTGGAACAGTTGCATTAACTGGGTTGGAAATGATCAATATAGCAGCAGTTGGGGCAACTCTACCAATGTTTGCAACTAAATCTCTGATAATAGAAGCATTGATGTTGAACAAATCAGCTCTAGTCATACCTGGTTTTCTTGGGACACCAGCTGGGATAACAACCAAATCAGTTCCCTTCAAGGCTTCAGTGATAGCGGTGTTATCTTCTTTGTTTGCTGGTTGGTGTCCAGTGACGACGGCAGGTGTGTTGATATGAGATAAATCAGCAGCCACACCTTTGGCGTTGACAATATCAAACAATGCCAATTCGGTGACATTTGGATTCAATTTCAAAAGTAAGGATAATGGTTGTCCAATACCCCCAGCAGCTCCTGCAACAGTAACTTTGACCATGATTGAGTAGTAGTAATAATAATAATAATAAATAAATAAATAAATAAATAAACTTTGGTTTATAAAACGAAAGGATCTAAAGAAATGAAATGAAAAGAACTGGGAAAGAAAAAGAAAAATATATATATATTGAATACCACAGGGGATATTACCGAAAAAAAAAAAAGAATGTAGCAGTGAGCCAAATAGTGGGGTCAATCGGTCAAAGAAACAATTGACCTTGTGAAAATTAATTATTGCCTTTACCCGAGGTATCACGTGTCTGGCTATATGCAGGACATATAAAGATGGATTACAATTCCGCGACCCGCATGGCGTGCGTCACGTGTGTATGATGCAGATTGGCAATTGGGACGGCGGACGGAATAAATACCGCGACCCACCAACAAATGTTAACACCGCGACGATCTAGCAAGACCGCGAGCGAGGCAGCGACAACAAAAAAAAAAAAACAAGCCAAATACTTCCTGATGATGATAAAAAAAAATTATGTTTCTCACTTGACAACATTTATTTCAAAACATCGCCCAATACAGCAGCAGCAACAACCCCAATGATATTTGCCACCTTACTAACACTAATCACTGCTGCATTAGCTATTGATTGTTCTGACAAAGAACTCGAACATTACAACTTTGAAAGCATCAAGGGTGTTCATTCATATACCACCCTTAAAAACACACCGCCTTCCCAAACAAATCTTACTTGGAGTGTCGGAATATGTGAAGCCATTTCAAAAATTGAAGAATGTCCTCCAAACTCAGATATATGTGGAATCACACGTATTCTTCTTAAAGATGAAAAACCCGTTGTCTCCGAAGTGGTTTCTTTTAATTCCAACTTGAAGAAAACTTATGAGACTACAGATGATGGGATTAAAATCTTGTATAAAGGTGCCAATTGGGGAGATGCGCTTGTGAATGCCGAATTGAACTTTATTTGTGACAAGGAATCAACAAGTACTGATTTTACTTTGGATCAATGGGATGGAACCAATTTGAAACTCTCCATGAAGAATAAAGCTGCTTGTATCACCAGTGATGCAGATAAGAAGAAAGAAAAACATGATAATGGTGAATCTTGGGGATGGTTCACTTGGATATTTATTTTCTTGGTGTTATTTTTAAGTATATATATCATTGGAGGTGCTTGGTTTCAATATAACAAAGGAAATGCTATAGATTTTCAAAGCGCATTGAAAGAAGTTATTGAGAATTTTTTTGAATTGTTGAAAGGTTTGCCTAGTTTCACTAAAGAAATCATTGAAAAATTCACTGGACGTAGTAATAGAGGCGAATACAGTGCCGTATAGTATTCAAACTTATCCGTATAGTTCTATATATATATATATATATATATGTATTTATTCCAACAACATAAATAACCCGTTATCTTAAAAAAGTCCCAAGAAAAAAAAATACAACAAGCAAGGAAGGAATCATCGATGGACGGGTGCATTGTGGCGAGGAGGGAAAAAAATAATTTCAGCAAACAATTTTGGAATCAGAGTCAAACTTTTTCATCACCACCATCATCATCAACAACCACCACATTACAAACACTCTCCCAAAGATGACCAACACCACAACTGTTGCAGAGCGAATTGCCTCCTTGAGACCAGATGAGAAGTTTGTTTCCTTTGAATTCTTCCCACCGAAAACAAATTCTGGTTTCAGAAATTTATTGGCCAGATTGAATCGTATGCTGGCTTTCAATCCATTATTCATCACTGTAACTTGGGGAGCAGGTGGATCAACCAGTGAGAAATCTTTGGATTTAGCAGCCACTTGTCAAAATGAAATAGGTATAACCACTGTTTTACATTTAACATGTACCAACACCAATAAAGAAGTTATCGATGAAGCTTTATCTAAAGCTAAAGCCGTGGGGATTAGAAATATTTTGGCCTTGAGAGGTGATCCTCCAAGAACTGAAGAATATTGGACACCTAATTGTGATTTTAATGGTGCTGTGGATTTAGTCAAATATATCAAGGAAACTCATGGTGATTATTTTTGTGTTGGGGTAGCTGCTTATCCTGAAGGTCATGTTGATGGATCTGATACATCGGGTCAAAATCCACAAAAGGATATTCCATTTTTAATTGAAAAAGTGAAAGCAGGTGCAGATTTCATTATTACTCAATTGTTTTTCGATGTTGATAAATTCATTACTTTTGAAAAATTAATAAATGAACATGAAGAATTAAGAAAAATTCCATTGATCCCTGGGTTAATGCCAATCACTACATACAAAGTCTTTAATAGAGCAGCAAAGTTATCTCATGCAACTATCCCAAGAGAAATATTACAAAAAGTAGACCCACTTAGTAATGATGATGATGCTGTGAAAGAATTGGGTGTTGATATTTTGAGTGGAATTATAGATAAAATAGATAAACTGACTAATATCAAGGGTTATCATTTTTACACATTGAATTTAGAAAAAGCAGTTGCTTCTATTTTAGATAAATCTAATGTTTTGAGACCAATTCTAGAAGGAGAGTCACATGCTATACAACATGAGGATGCAATTGCTTCTGATTCTGAAGAAGAAGACGAAGTACCATCAGCACCACCACCAGCACCACCAGTATCACAAAAGCAGCGTAGAGTTTCTTCAATAAATGATAATGAATTGTCAGGAAACAAAGCTCTTGTTGGCAAAGCATTATTGAATGACAAAAAAGTTCTTGTTGATATTAGTACTGGTAAAGGAGCCCTTGGGAAAGATGCGATTTGGGATGATTTTCCAAATGGTAGATTTGGAGATTCAAATTCTCCAGCATATGGTGAAATTGATGGATATGGACCAAGTTTAAAGATTCATAGTCCCGAAGAAGCAATTATTAAATGGGGATCTCCAGAAGTCATTAATGATGTTACTCAAGTTTTCATCAATTATTTAACTGGGAAAATTAATGTTGTTCCATGGGCTGATTCTTCATTATCCCCTGAAACTGCTTTGATACAAGAAGAATTATTTCAATTGAATGAAAAAGGGTGGTTTTCAGTGGCTTCTCAACCTGCTGTTAATGGATGTAAATCAAATGATAATATTTTTGGTTGGGGTCCACGTAATGGTATAATATATCAAAAATCATTTGTTGAATTGTTCATACCTAAAGATGATTGGACCAATAAATTATTACCCAAAATAGAATCGGCAATCACAACTCAATCCATCACATATTATAAAGGAGATAAATCAGGTAAAATAGAATCAAATTTACCAATTGGTCCTAATGTTAGATTATCCAAAAGTGCAGTTACATGGGGAGTTTTCCCCCTGAAAGAAGTGATTCAACCAACGGTGATTGATTATGAATCATTCAAAGCATGGAATGAAGAAGCATTTTTATTATGGCTTGAATGGTCAAGATGTTATAAAAAGAATTCTAAATCTTTCCAATTATTAAATTCTATTTATGAAAACTATGTATTGGTAAGTTTAATTCATCATGATTTCCCTAATGAATTAGCATTATGGGAATTATTACTTGGTGATGATGATGAATAGCAATTAATTATGGCTAAAATTTAAAGCAGTAATAATTCAATTTGTTTCTTGATTATACCATCATTTAGTATAGTTACATGATTTGTATCATCCTGATGGATTCCATTATAGGCACAATTTCTATTCGTAAGTAATAATACACCATTATAAGTTACAGTTCCTTTTTTAACCGTAATACGACCACCAAGTTTGATAGGTAATGGTGTTCCAGTATTCTCTACCCGTAGAAATATCAATGGTTCCTTTTCATAAGCTTGTATAGTCAGTTTATTTAAAACATTTTCTAAATATAACTTGTATGTATCTTGTGTATTTGCATGTCTTGGTCTATTATTATTATTATTATTATCGTCTTCGTTTTCATTATCATTGTCAGCATCAAGATTGACTTCCCTGATGATCCTTCGATTTAATCTATCGACTGATGATTTGTTAGGATCCTCTAATTCTTTCCATTCTTCTAGTTGATTCAATCTTGATTTAGATATATTTTCTATATGAATCAACCGATATACTGTTAGTGTCTCTAATGGTCGTTCATCCATTGTAGTTTCTTTGGGTGATGTGATGATAAAAGGTTGAAAGAAAAGAAAAAGAGCAACACGTTAAAAAACCCGAAAGAAAAAAAAAAACACGCTCCTCTCTTTTCATCCATTTCTTACTACACCATTATCATGTCATTATTCTTATCAGATGATGAAGACAATAATTCATCAACTTCTATGCCAGTGAGATTTGAAGAACCAAAAATAGTACCTATATATCCAGATAGAGAAATAAATTGTATATTACCATTAAAATTTCAACAAGAAATCGTTAATGATACCCTTACAAAAGATGGATTATTAATAATGGGTCGTGGATTAGGATGGGATATTATAATTGCTAATTTACTTCATGCATTAAGCACCCCATTTGTTAATTTAAATACTAATCAGAAGAAAAAGGGATTGATATTTGTACTTAATGCTCAAGATGATGAACTTGTTCGATTACAAGAAGAAATGAGAGAACTTAATTGGGAAAACGGAGAGGTAGATGACAAAGAAGTAGATTATGATGATGATGATGAAAGTTTTCAACGATTGAAAGTTATTGGTGGTGAATTACAAAATCTTAAACGAGAAAAGATGTATTCTGAAGGAGGAGTAATTGCTGTTTCTTCACGTGTATTACTTGTTGATTTATTATCTTCATTGATTGACGCGAATAATATAACTGGATTTTTCATATTACATGCAGAAAGGATAAAAGAAACATCAAATGAATCATTTATTATAAATTTATTTAGAGATTATAATAAATGGGGGTTTATAAAGGCATTTTCAGATGAACCGGAATCATTTGGAGGATTTACTCCATTAGCTACAAAATTAAAAGATTTAAGATTATCAAATGTATTTTTATGGCCTAGATTTCATGTTTCTATTTCACTGTCATTTAATATGAAAAATAAAAATGATACTTTAGGGAAATCAGTAATTGAAATAAATACTAAAATGACTGATGGGATGCAAAAAATTCAATCTGCTATACTTACTTGTATAACTGCATGTTTAGGAGAATTAAAACGTCATAATAAAGATTTGGCCACTGAATATTGGGATATTGCAAATGTTCATGATCAAAATTTTGTTAGAAAAATTAGATTGTCAATGGAGTCAGATTGGCATAATGTTGCATTCACTTCAAAACAAATTGTATCTGATTTATTTTCATTATGTAATATGTTGAAAGATTTAGTAAATCTTGATTCAATTGAATTTTATCAAAATGTGCAAAGATTAATTGATAATGGTCAAAAATCTTTGGCACCTTGGTTGAATTTAAATGAAAGTGATACCGTACTTAGTTGTGCAAAAGAAAGAGCTTTTGGTAAAGATGAAAATGGAAATTATAAGTTTGAAGAACTTCCAAAATGGAATCAATTAGGAATGTTAGTTAATGAAATTTTATTTGAGAAGAATAATAATAATAATAACGGCAACAATAGTACTATAAATCAAGGTCCTATATTAATTGTCTGTTCTTCCAAAAAAGTTGCAAGAGATTTGACGAGAATTTTAGCAACCATTAAAGAGGAAAAGTTTGGTGAGAGAAGAAAGTTTAGTTGTCGTAGATTTATGAGGGAACAATTAAATCAGTATGCTCATTGGAGGGAAGATATAAATCCTTTAGTCAAACGGATATCTCGTGAATTAGAAGAAAAAGAACGAACAGAAGAAATGAATAATGGTGATGGTAATGATCCAGATATTATGCTTACCAAGACATTTACAAGAAATGGACAACCAGTGAGCAAACGTAGACGTACCAGAGGTGGATGTGTTGCTGCTCGTGTTGCAAAGATGAGAGCACCTGAGAATTTTGAAGCAGTTGAAGTGAATGAAGAAATGCTTTTGCAAATAAATGATGAGGAAATAATGCAACAACAACAACAAGAAGAAGAAGAAGAGGAGGAGGAGGAGTTAATTGAAGTGAGTGAAACTAATCAACACACTATAGATTTTGTACACATGGATAAAGATGAACAAATAATAGTACAAGCATATAATGATCAATTCAACGCATCAATTTTACAAGAATTACATCCATCTCATATAATCATGTATGAACCAAATTTAACATTTTCACGAAGAATTGAAATTTATCAAGCCATTAATAAAGATAATCCTGCTAAAGTATATTTTATATATTATGGGAATTCAGTAGAAGAAGAGAAATATTTAATTCTGGTTAAAAAAGAAAAGGAAGCATTCACTAAACTTATTAAAGAAAAAGCCAATTTACCCAAACATTTTGAAACTAAAGAAGATACAGATAAATTTAGACTTATTAGAAATAATAATGCTGGAGATACAAGAATAGGAGGGGGACAAACATTTAGTGTAAATCTGGATGAAATGAGAGTACTTGTAGATGTTAGAGAATTTGGATCATCTGCTCCTATTTTCCTTTATCGAAAAGGATTTAAAGTTGTTCCACTTATGCTTACTGTTGGAGATTATATTCTTTCAGATACTATATGTATTGAAAGGAAATCGATTCCTGATTTAGTACAAAGTTTTAAAAGTGGTCGATTATTTACACAATGTAAACAAATGATACGAGAATATAAAACAGCAATTTTATTAATTGAATTTGATAAGAATCAAGCATTTAATTTTCAACCATTTTCAGAAACTTTTTATCAAGCTTTTAAAAATAATAATTTAGAAAATAATGAAAAAATTAATATTAATTCAAAATCAAGTATTCAATTTAAAATCATACTGTTATTAATTTCATTTCCTAAACTTAAAATAATTTGGTCATCATCACCTAATGAAACAGCAGAGACTTTTTTAAAATTAAAAGAAAACGAGCAAAAAGAACCTGATATTGGATTAGCTTTAGATAAAGGAGTGAATCGATCAATGATACAAACAATAGATGGAAATGAACAAGATTTTCAACCTCCAATGTATAATTATGATGTAATTGAATTTTTAGAAAAAATACCAGGAATAATGCCTAATAATTATGAAATTTTGATTCGAAAAGTTAAAAATATACAAGAATTGGTATGTTTATCTAAAGATGAGTTTGTTTCTTTATTAGGGGAAGAGAATGGTAAAAAAGCGTATAATTTTATAAATAGGAAAATTCATTAGTATATATATATATATTTTTTTTTTTGGTGATTTTTCACAGCCAAAATTGTTTTTGTTTACTTTTGTTCTCAAAGCAGTTATCATATTGAACAAAATATCAGGAACACACAGCAAAGATAACAAATCAACACCAAAATCAAAACCTTATTTCAGTTTTCAAAACTTGCTGTATTTTTTTTT
>JAKTVG010000495.1:0-15655 GCA_030557085.1 Candida gigantensis
TCAATTTGTCCAAGACCCAAGCGTATTTGAAAGAACCTTTACCTAATTCAGCAGCTTCTTTTTCGAATTTTTCAATGGTTCTCTTGTCAATACCACCACACTTGTAGATTAAGTGACCGGTGGTGGTAGATTTACCAGAATCGACGTGACCAATAACAACGACGTTAACGTGAGTTTTTTCTTTACCCATGATTGATTAATTACTTTGAATAAGTTTGTAGAAAGAAAGAAAAGAAGAAGAAAGAAGGAAAAAAATTTTCTCTTTTTTTTTTTCAAAATTGGCGAAGGTCTTCAATAAGTAGAATTTATATTGTCCGTTGTTCAATTTAGAGTGAGAAAAATTTTTTCATTTTTCAATTTTTAATTTTTAATTCCCAAGGGCGACCCACCAAGACAGAGGAGAACAAGGGAATCAAAGTAGGACAAAAGTAAATGGCTGTACACCTATACCCATACGACATAATATTTATAGAACCCAAGGCATTATTTATTTAACCACTATTGAAATACTGATCTTTTTCTTATTTTCCTACTTCTTCTTCTTCTATCTTTCTATCTTTCTTTCTTTCCATCTGTCAATTATTAATAAGGTCCTTGTGTATCACCCTTTTATTTGATTTGATTCCAGGCATTACAAAAAAGAACAATGGGCTTCTCTTCTCTTGTGGGTCATGACGGCAATGAAGTTTGCTCCCACTGGGCCCGTGCAGATACAACACAAACACAAAATACTTTTGTCTCATTGCATCTCTTCTCTTCTCCATTCATATGTCGTTGTTTAATTTTTTTTTTTTTAATATCAATTCCAAACCCCAAATTTCACTTCATCAACTCAATTCTAATCACTCTATATACTAACAATCACTTATCAATCAATATATCTATACAATTTCAAAGAATACAGAGATTGGGGGGGAGAGGTGACTGCTCACAATTTGGTGTTTGAAATTGAAAACCCACGACGACCATTATTGTGTCTGTTTTGTCTGCCAAAAATCAAAATGTCGTCCCATGAAAATGTCGTATATAGTCTCCTTTTTTGTCACCACCAATCCATATCTTCAACCAGGATAGTAACACAATACTTATCTATAAAAGTCGTGTGCAAATGTGAATTATCTCTGACTTAGTATACATCCTTGGTGATAGTATGAGTTGCGTTAAATGCCTCATTTGCAAACTATGTAACCCAATCAACTCGAATATGAATCAACTTGGGGGGCTACATAAGTTTGTCGTGCTGGTACGTTTCTATAATTAATAAGAACACTATTGTGTAGAATTGTTAAACCAAACGAATGCAGATCAATTGGTCTGAATATTATTTTGGAGAATATGGGTTATTTTCTGGACTCAATTTTTGCAGCAAGATTACTTGTTTTCTTTACAACTGGATATCTACAATTTTTATGGACAATTATTTGTTGAATGCAATAATATATTTAATCTTATGATATAGTTTTTACATGAAACGAATAAGAAGAGGAAGATAAAAAATCAAGCACAGAAAACATAGAGTACCTTATGCTACTGAACATAGTGAAAAAAAAAAAGCCAACTTATAAAATAAAAACTAAAGAAAGTAAATGTGTGACATAATACTAATAATAAAAAAAAACAACTATTCCTTTGAAAATACATTCTCTTGTGGTTTCACAAATGACTTTCTAAAAATGTCACTCGAGGCATCAACACTACCTCTACGTCCATTGTTATTACCTGTGCTATTTCCACCAGCACCAATAGCACTTGTAGGTTGAATTATTCCTTCTGCACTTAAAGCACTGTCAATGGAAGATCTTGTTGTTGATGTCGAACTTCTTCTTCGTTGATTTCTGGCTGCTTGTGGATCTGTTCTTCTTCCTTTTGAAGTGGCAAACAATCCTAAAATATCTGTTAATGTAACAACCCCAACCAATTTACCTGAGCCATTGTAAGGAGCCTCTTGAGGAGCAGATGCTGCTGCTGTAGCTGCCAATGCAGTTGGAGTTAAAGTACCAGCTGCAGGCGATGGTGGTGGTTGATCAGCTGTAATATTTGCACCTTCGACTTCTTCAGCTTTATCTGTTATCGATGCATCTGCTGGGGCTGGATATCCAACCGTTACACCATTATTGGCACCACTATTAGGGGCAGAAGCACTGGCACAACTTATAGAACTTGCTTGACGCGATGTATCCACAATCCATAATCTATGAGATTGCGTAGCAACTAATTTCGCAATCACTCTATTTAATGAAGTTTGATTATTGACATGGAATATTGGGAACTGATCTTGTCCTTCTTCGATACCCTTTTGTGACAAATTATAACTAATGAAATTAATCACTGACTTGAACAAAAAGTGAGAATTTTTGGAACTAGTAACATTTTTAACGTCAACGATTGAAATATTTCCAATCAAAGTTCTCGATTTATCAATAACTGCTAACGATGACACCCTTTCATTGAACATCTTGTGCAAAGCATCAATCAACATTTGATCCTCATAGATTGTAATTGGAGTTGTGGAACCAATTTTCAAGTCTTCTAAACTTGATGTCAAATAAAAGTCCAATGATGGGAATCTTCTAGCATTCTCCCACATATATTTAATTAATCTTCTTTGCGATAATATACCTGTGATTTTGTCTCCTTCTTCATTTGTTATGGCAATTCTATGAACTCCATTTCCCAATGTTTCCATCACAGAGAACAAAGTATCTGCTTCGTTAAATTTGATAAAGGGATTCTTTGGATGCAATTTAATGATGAATTCAACAGGAACTTCTTCGCCTCTTTTAGCTTTGGAAATCGCTTGCGTTATAATATCATGTTTTTCTTGTTGTGTAGCGTTTGGTCCACCAATATCATCAATATTCAATTCAGAATAATTGATCTTGTTCATAATCAACAAAAGGTATGTGTTTAAGTCACTATAATCAAATGTTAAACAATTGGTCAAATCATAAGTATCTGTTTTGGAAATTGATACTGGAACACTAGTTAATTTGTTGTTAACCAAAGTTTCAAATGCTTCTTGAACGGAATGAGAAGAATGAATGCTTATCAATTTGTTGGATTCTGTCAAGTCCGTCAATGGAATTTCACTCCAATCAATACCTGGAATGGACAACGAGCCTCCTTGGTTTGATCCGGAACCCCCTGCAGTTGATAGCCATGGAATTGTGCCTGATTTATTGGAGCTTGTTGAAGCGTGTCTTGACAAACTGAGTTGATGAATTGGGTCATTTGGATCGGCTGGTAGTGGTGGCGGTGAACTTAACATCTCAACAATCGACGTCTTACGAGATGGGTGATGATGAAGGTAAGAAGAGGAAGAAGTTCCATTTCCTCCTGTTCCTGATCCCGCTCCTTGTGCTGGTACTCCTCCTAGCGTGGATGCTGCTGACGCTGTAGATGTTGTAGATGATGTAGATACATTCGAAGATTGATGTTGTAAAGGAGGGTGTGTTGCACGAGGAGAACCTAATAGATTAGGTACGGCGGATCCTGATCCTGATGTGGAAAGACGAGGAGATCTTGGAATCTGTCTTGGTTGAGGAGGGTTAACCATAATTGATGCTGTCTGTTAAGTTGAACGAATAAAAGGATTGTCTTTCTATCTCTTTTTTTTTTCTTCCCTATTTTTTTTTTCAATTGGGGTAAACTTTGAGTTTTTTCTTTTTGTCGTTTTTGTAGTTGAAGATTGCGCTCCGTCAATGATTTTTTTTGGTTTGGTTTCAAAGTCCTTGCTTGGATTTGTTTTTTCAAGTATTATACCTTATTATCGAGTCTTCTGAAAATGAAATTTAGTTAATTGAGTGTATTCTACTTCTTATTGTTGTTCTGTATGTATATATATATAGAAGACAGAATGTTGGAATAAATCAGTCAGTCACCCAGATTAAACAGAATGCGGCGTAAATGCAAAAGAAAAAAAGTGTGTGATGAACAAAAAGTGCACAATAACTCTCTATACTCCTCCTCTTATTTTCCGTTTTCTTGCTCTCAATGATGGATCTCCGATAACAGTAGTTACCTTAAGATGGAATTAGTGTAAATTGTTGTTCAAGTATGATGATGACACTGGAATTAGCATTTTAATTAAGCAGCTGAATAAAGTTTTTTTTATATGTATGATCATTTATTATTTAATTATTATTTTTGTACGTTCTTAGTTACCCATCGTAAACTATTGTCGGGTCATCATCATGGAGGGGGAGAGACAGGAATACAACGAATCCAAGACTAAGGAGAGAATATAATTATTTTCTTGTTAATTATTCATCTGTGTTCCCCAAATAATAATAATCTAAATATCAAATCAATTGAGGTTGCTATTCTATTTTATTGTTTTGTATTGTACTGTATTGTATTGTATTGTATTGTCAAGTGATGTAATTATACCTAATATATATATCAACGATCGACTGCTACGTCCATTTCATTCTGACGGCTGGGATCTAGGTCGACAAGATTGGCCCAGAAAATTCCTAATTAATGTGGAGAAAACACCAGATCAACGCCACCCTTCTGGCATTGTGACGTAGTACGGAACTACCTAGTATCAGGAGTCACAATAATTTATCCATTACAAGACGGGGGACCAGACGATATTTGGAACGAATGCAAAAAGAACTCATGCACTACAATAGCAATTTCAGGTCCGTGATGCCTTGTTTTTTGTTTGTTTTTTTCGGAAGGCCGTCTACGTCTGACAGGGCAAGCTCCGGTTCGAATGATGCGAAAAAAATCATTCGATAAGCGGTTGATCACGGAACATTTCCTACTGAAATTTTCAAATTTATCATTGCACTCGCCTCATCTCGCCTCGGGGTTCTGTTACACAGGGCTCGTGTGGGGGAGTGATGGACTTCAAAAAAACGCTACTATTAGTAAGAGGTAGTTCAATACTCGTAGATGGGCTGTACAGCTGTCCCCAGAAAGGATTGGTTGGTACTGTTTTTGAGTAAAAATGAATAGCCATTTCAAGAAAGCAAGATTGGAACTTCTGTAGTTGTCGCTTCATTTTTCATTTACATTCTTTTTTGGTAGCAAAACAATAACGGAGAACTAGATGACATAGAATCTCACAGAAGTTGGTAACATATGGAACTTTGATACCAATTGCTTCTGAAAACCAAAGTAAATATCAACACTCTATGTTTTGGCAAGAAATTGAGAGAAAAGGCTATCAAATGGTCTTACATTCAGCGAGTGGTCTACCAATAGATATGAATGTAATTTCGTAAAAAAGCCAATCTGGGCAAGGAATACCTCCAAGAATAGAAAATCCTTTTTTGCTTAACAAAACAAAAATGCAATTTATCAATATTCTGTAAGAAAATGGTGGCAAATTTTTTTATTCTACCTCGCATGGTGGTTTTGGCAGCAAACGTTTTTAGATCAAGGCGTAAAAAGAGCATAAAGAGCACAATTACTTATTAGACTACTTTTGTCTCACTTTAACTGGAAATTTGCGCCCTAAATAATATTCATCTCATCTAATAATAAAAACTATACGAACGATATATGAAAGAAGATATAAATAGGCTACTGATAAGAGTTGTAGCAAGAAAATATACAATGAAGATCACACCGAGGAATTAACCTTTTAAGATTCGAAAGGTGCCACGGGATTAGGGGGGGCAAGGCTGGCATACAGCCAATAAATATCAGAAGATAAATAAGCTGGAAAGAAAAAAAAGATCAAACAATGAAATAATAATATTCTCCCACCTCTAAATCCAAAGCTAAACTTTATTACATGCCTAGATTTGGGAACTTTTTCAAAATAGCAAACGTTTAATTGATAGAAAGCTTATACACACCGTTGTCTATTTCACGGTTCAATCCCTTTCGTATGCGTCAATTGTCTTGAAGACACACACACACAATAAACGAGTTTTCTTTTTTGTTGACTGTGCCTTGTTTATTTATCCTCATCGTAATTGGTTGCGAGGATATTTGTTAACATCGTATAACAAAAAGAAAAAGAAGTTGTAAAAATGGCACCATATCTTCTTCTACTCTACCCCTTGGTTTTGAAAAGGTGACGATGATGAGGTTACAAGTTGAAGAATAATAACGTTTGGTGATAACGTTGGGAATGGAATGTGTATGTCCCACCCTTTGTTCCTTTCATCCTGTGAGACAACCAGATCTCCGAAAAGGCGTGTTTTCTGCACAGTAATCCTGCATATGGCTGCGTAGTTACTCAACAAGTAAAAATTTTCTTAATTTTGTTGGGAAATTTAGTACGGGAGTCTCCTATATTACGTACTGCAAATAGCACAGACAGACGGAAATAAAATTTCTTTTTCATTTTCCCTGATATCGTTAGGAGGTTGTCAGTTTGCATATTGAATGCGAAATATATATATATCCAACCTTATTATCACAATTCCTTGTTCTTTTTCGAATTTTTATTCTTTTCCTTTCTTCTACTTTTATTTCACTATCGCATATTCACGTTTTCTAAATCATCAACTGATTGCAACTTACTTTGAAAGGTATAACGTAACATCGATCAGATATACATAACTAAAAAATAAAAATGCATTCTGAAGAACAAGTTGATATTGTCGATATCACTAAATTAAATGCCATTGCGGCAGGTACAAACAAGAAAGTACCAAGAATAGTGGCTGCCGGTTTGGGTGGTAAATTAATGGGTACTGCCGATTTGGTTAAGGTGTCTGCTGAAGAAATCACTCAAGATTCAATGGAATCACTAGCCGAAAAGGATGCTAGAGAAAAGCAAAAATATATTAACAAGAAACACATTTCTGAAAAACCTTGGACATTGAATACTTTTGCCGAAAAGATCAATTGGCTTAATATGATTTTGGTTGTTGCAATTCCTTCATTTGGTATCTACAGTGCCTTGTATAATCCACCACAATTGAAAACTTTTGCTTTAGCATTTGTTTTATATGTCTTCAGTGGTATTTCAATCACTGCAGGTTACCATCGTTTATATTCACACAAGTCTTATGATGCTGCCTTACCAGTCAGACTCTTTTTTGCATTTTTTGGTGCTGGTGCCATTGAAGGTTCTATCAAATGGTGGGGACATTCTCATCGTGTTCACCACAGATATACTGATACCCCAAGAGATCCATACGATGCTAGAAGAGGTTTCTGGTTTTCTCACATGGGTTGGATGTTAACCAAAGCTAACCCAAAGAATAGAGCCAGAGCTGATATTTCAGATTTTGCTGCCGATTGGGTTGTCACTTTCCAACACAGACACTATTTATTGATTATGCTTTTTTCTGCCTTTATCCTTCCAACTTTGGTTGCTGGTTTAGGATGGGGTGACTACTGGGGTGGTTTCATTTACGGAGGTATTTTGAAATCCTTTTTCATTCAACAAGCTACTTTCTGTGTCAATTCTTTGGCCCATTGGATTGGTGTTCAACCATTTGATGATAGAAGAACCCCACGTGATCATGTCTTGACTGCTTTTGTTACATTTGGTGAAGGTTACCATAACTTCCATCATGAATTCCCAAGTGATTACAGAAATGCTTTGAAATGGTACCAATACGATCCTACTAAAATGACCATTTGGGCTTTATCTAAAGTTGGATTAGCTTGGAACTTGAAGAAATTTTCTCAAAATGCAATTGAACAAGGTTTGATCCAACAACAACAAAAGAAGATTGACAGAATGAGATCTAAATTGAACTGGGGATCACAAGTTGAAGAATTACCAGTTTGGACCAGAGAAGAATTTAATGAAAAAGCTAAAACAGAAGGTTTGATTATTATTTCTGGTATTGTTCATAATGTGAAAAATTTCATTAAGGAACATCCAGGTGGTCAAGCTGTTGTTAGAGCTTCTTTAGGAAAAGATGCTACAAAGGCATTTAATGGAGCTGTGTATGCTCATTCTAATGCTGCTCATAACTTGTTGGCTACAATGAGAGTTGGTGTAGTGAAAGATGGTGATGTGAATGCCAACACCTTTGATTTACAAGAACAAATGATGGAAAAGGAAAAACAATCTTAATGAAGTTAATGTTGAGCATGTTTTATTTGTCGTTGTATAGGTTGAGATAACTCGGAGTTTAAGAATAAGTTGATTATATATAGGTATATTAAATGTTTTGTATTTTGGTATTTATTTTTTTGATTTTTTGTATTTTTTTGCAACAATATATGATATATGTTTTGAAAATTACTATTCGTTTGAATTCGGAACAGTTTTGAGGTTTTGCATTCAAATCTAACGACTTCAAGGTTATGAAATGGAAATTAGACTCGTAGTCACGTTTCGGAGTTAGAACTAAAAAAAAAAAACTTTAATCAGGTGATCACGAAACGAGAACAAAAATCACTTGATATGTATTACTGCCTACCTAATGCATAACAACATGAGGCACATAATAATCGACAAACTGTTCTGTCGCGAAACACTAAGGGACATGGGATGAAAACGGATAGAAATTGGGGGGTTTGGGACTGGAGGGACTTCATTAACGGAATATCTCGAATGCAGGTGAGCCAAATCCCAAAAAAAAAAATTCAGATTCGTTACGCGCGGGTCATAGACTGGCGAGGAAAAAAAAAATCGAACCACTAATGCATGAAAATCAGTCGAAAAAAATATGGGAGCACTCCGCTTGCTCTATTTTTTTTTTTTTTTGCACCCAACATGTTCTATTCGTAAATAAAAATAATATTTCAGACACGGCACACATACGCATACAGATATCTGCTGATTCTTACGTGGTGTAGTAAAAACAGGTCCCGCAGTTTGTCGTTTTATGTTCCTGTCCAATAAAAATTCATTTATATTAAAACGGGGATTAATATCCTAAATCAGTTTGGAAAAAGTATAAATAAGGTCTTGTCTGACTTCTTTTTATTACTATTATTATATCTTCCTTTTTTTTGTTCATTCATCATTCATTGATTCTCATAAATCAAATATCAAATAAATAACTATTCATAATGACTCCAACTGCTATTAGATTATCTCAAAAAATCACCGTTACTCCACAATACAAATATTACATACGTCGTATTCCTTACTTTGGTATATGGGCTGCTGGTATTGCCACCTTCTTTGGATGGCCACATGTATGGGCTGATCTCCATAATAGAATGGAAAATGCTCCAGGTAACAGAGGATTGCTTTATTAAAATGAAAGAAAAAAAAAACTAACCTCCTAATGAAGGTAATGTTGCATTTAGTTCAATTCTCAAATCCTAACTTTTGATTCATGTTTGTATTTTAATTTTTGTTCTTGTTCTTGTTGTTTGGGTATTACATTGTTTTCTTTTCTATTTTTTATCTTAATGGCAAATATATATATTTATAAGTTTTTAAACTTCTTAATGATTGTAGTTTACAAAATCCCAATTGATACATTCCGTGCCCCACCAGAGATGTCAATAAAATGGAATTGCAAAATTGGGACCATTTCCGAACATCAAAATTTTAAACAGTAGAATTGTACGTATGAGTTATTTTCCTAACTAACTTATCCCAATTTATAACGCATCCAGTAGTGCTCATTTCCATAGTTTTTTAATACAATTTGCTGGTCTTTTATATCCATGAATAAAAAGGACTAATTTATAGTTACCTAGTTTTTGTATTGACAATGGTTGCCAAAAACAACTGTCGGTTTTCAAGTGCAAGTATGGTCCTACGACACGTAAACCATGCACAAACACACAAATTTATATACCAGTAATATTGTAGAATATTTTATATCTTCCGAAGGTGTGTGGTTTTGTCTTGATGGGTACTGGTTGTAGTTTTGATGAAGTTTGGTAATTATTCAGTCGTGCGTGACACAGGTTTGTTACTGTGGGAGTGACTATTATATTATCACGAGTGAGAACAAACGAAAAAAAAAAAGTCACTGATCAACAAAAGATACAACACGCATACATAAAAAAACCCTTACTTAATCACATTAGTCGATTTATCGTTTTTCACATTACAGCATAATCCATTACGTATATATATATGTCTAAACCATTTCAACCAATCAGTGACGTGATTAATACATCACCCAAACACAAAACCCAATCGTTTAATGAGATTTACGGGGAGCCAGAGAATTTCTTAGAAATAGAGGTACGAAACCCTTTGACACATGGATACGGACTGAACTTGTACACGGATTACGAGATCATATGTCGCACGAATATACCGGCATTTAAAAAACGTAATAGTCGAATCAGGAGAAGATATAGTGATTTCGTAGCATTTAGAAGAATTCTTGAACAAGAAACAACAAGGGCTATTATTCCTCCTTTGCCTGGTAAAATATTCCTAAATCAAAATAAATTTAATGATTTGAACATTGAGAAAAGAAGACAAGGGTTGGAGAAATTTTTGGTAATTGTTAGTGGTCATCCATTATTGCAAACTGGATCGAAATCTTTGATTGAATTTATTCAAAATGAAAAATGGGATCCTAAACAAGTGATGTTTTGAGATCCTTCAACTGTTTCTCATGTGGGAGAGCTGCATTATTAAGACTGTCGAGTGAATGAGGCTGTTGGGAGTCTTTTTTTAGTGGACCAATTATCCCAACTGAATGAGTATCTTGTTAGAATATAGAGAACTGCATACTTGAGTCCAACTGGTGTATTTTTTTATTTAGAGTAAATATTGACAATATACTGATTAATTGTTCCTTTTCCTCGACAACTGATATTACCCGTTATTCTGGGGGGTACCGATACGGAATAGCTGGTAAGCGATGTATAAAGTCCGAAGAACCCACAGGCATCACACCCATATATGCTGGCTTCTTTCTAAACTCCTTTCGGGTAATGGTGTACAATATTGGGGTTAGTGGGGTACTCACTAAACTTGAGTTTCTAGACGTAGGAGAAAATGTAGCTCCGGTATTAAGAACACCAACTAAGTCCGAGAGATTGACCAGGAGCACTAATTCCCGAATCTGGCACAATTGAAAACGAAGTAGAAGCTCGTAATCGTAACTAGTCGAAGAAAATTGACTATTATGGGGCATGTATCCATATGTTTATCATGTTACATAACTCAGAACCAAACGATTATTGTTAAGTAATTTAAGGTTTGAGATTCGAAATCGGCTGTTTCCCTGAGATCTAAAAGCCAAACTAATTTTTTTTTTCTCCATGTTCTTTGATGCTTCTCGGATGTTTTTTTATATTCTCCGTGATGTTCCAAACTAACAAAAGGAGTAATAATAAAAATAAAAAGGGGAAATCTATTCTGTTGGGAGAATGGTATTATTTTGGGTGGGAGACACGTTTTACATGTCGTCAATTCATTTTTATGCTGCGGTACATGCTATTCTATTTCTTCTCCTCAAAATAACAAAGGTGGCTGTTAATTTACACTTGTGGAGAAGCTAATTCTGGTTCCGGCCGATCTGCATGAAAAATTTCACCAACATATAGCAAACTGATACAAAATTGAGTTTAGAACAATAATCAAAAAATCTCCGTCGCCTCAAACCCCATAATTTTCACTCCACTTTACTTTTATGCACTGCCTGTAGTCTTATCTCCTTATTTTTGTTGTAATTTTCAAAATTCTTCCGTCTTATCAAATACGAAATTTCTTGTCTATAAATACCCCAGCTTCCCTCCTTCATCTTTATTCAATTCTTTATATCCTTCTTTTCTATACCAAACAACAACTAAATCTCATACAAAAAAAACAATTAACAACAATGTCTATTCCAACTACTCAAAAAGCTATCATTTTCGAAACCAGCGGTGGTAAATTAGAATACAAAGATATTCCAGTTCCAAAACCAAAGCCAAATGAATTGTTAATCAACGTTAAATACTCTGGTGTCTGTCACACTGATTTACATGCCTGGAAAGGTGACTGGCCATTAGACACCAAGTTGCCATTGGTTGGTGGTCATGAAGGTGCTGGTGTCGTCGTTGCCATGGGTGACAATGTCAAAGGTTGGAAAGTTGGTGATTTCGCTGGTATTAAATGGTTGAATGGTTCTTGTTTGAATTGTGAATACTGTCAAGCTGGTGCTGAACCAAATTGTGCTGAAGCTGACTTGTCAGGTTACACCCACGATGGTTCTTTCCAACAATACGCCACTGCTGATGCTGTTCAAGCTGCTAAAATCCCAGCTGGTACTGATTTAGCCAATGTTGCTCCAATCTTGTGTGCTGGTGTCACTGTTTACAAGGCTTTGAAGACTGCTGGATTACAGCCAGGTCAATGGGTTGCCATCTCTGGTGCCGCTGGTGGTTTGGGATCTTTAGCTGTACAATACGCTAAAGCCATGGGTTACAGAGTTGTTGCTATTGATGGTGGTGAAGACAAAGGTGAATTTGTTAAATCTTTAGGTGCTGAAGTCTTTATTGATTTCCTTAAAGAAAAAGATATCGTTGGTGCTGTTCAAAAAGCCACTGGTGGTGGTCCACACGGTGTCATCAATGTCTCTGTTTCCGAAAAAGCCATTGGTCAATCTGTCGAATACGTCAGACCATTAGGTACAGTTGTTTTAGTTGGTTTACCAGCTGGTGCTAAAGTCACTGCTCCAGTCTTTGATGCTGTTGTCAAAACTATCCAAATTAAAGGTTCTTATGTTGGTAACAGAAAAGATACTTCTGAAGCCGTTGATTTCTTCTCAAGAGGTTTGATCAAATGTCCAATCAAGATTGTTGGATTATCTGAATTGCCAGATGTTTATAAATTGATGGAAGAAGGTAAGATCTTGGGTAGATACGTTTTGGACAACTCCAAATAAATAATGTGTTAATGTTTATGAGATAACGACTATTGGAGTCTTATTTATTTTGATTCGTTTTTTTTTTTAAATTATCTTGGTATACTAAAGTTTGATACTATATATGTAGCTTTGATAAATACTTGAATAAATAAAATTTTATATTTTGATTTCGAAAAGACTTCAGCAAATTAATTTTGCAACTATTTTTCTGCCGCACACAACTATCACCTACTGTAGGAATTTCTACACTGATTGAATAACTACAGGAAAGCTCTGTTTATTCTAACGAAGAGAAACGTCTGTCTTGTCTTGCATTCGTATAATTAGAGGAAACGAGTTCCCTCATACATGTTAGTTTTGTCTTGCTAATAGAATAAGAAATGGAAACAATTTGATCTTTCTTTCAACTCATAAAGTTTCAATCTGCATAAGTTGACCCTGTGACGAGTTGGAAAATAATATACAATTCTCTAGAAGGATTTATTGATTACTGTGGTGTAGAATAGCCTCGAGACAGAGAATTAACAGTTACCAATGTCAAACAAAGATTATTTTCAAATGTAAAAGAAACAGTATATTTCTGTATGCATATCTTGTATCATTTACTACCACAATGCACTGTTACTAGCCTGGGTTGCTATAACCTTTCATGAAATTCGAAGGCGTTGGTTGATGGTGGGGGTGCATACAATTCTAATTCGTTGATAAAAATCCTAAAAGTCGTGTGCGTGGCGAAGAATGTTTTTTTTTTCTACATTTTTTTCTATGCCTTATTATTTCTTATGTGATCATTTGTGACAACCATTCAACAGTATATATCTTGGTCAAAACTAGAGAATCATTCATTACCAACAATGAGTGCAAGAAAACTACAACAAGAGTTTGATAAATTAAACAAGAAAATAGCTGAAGGGCTTCAAGCATTTGAAGATATCAAAGATAAAATTAATGCTACTGAAGCAGCTTCTCAACGAGAAAAGTTAGAGAATGATTTGAAGAAAGAATTAAAGAAACTACAAAGACTGAGAGATCAATTAAAACAATGGCTAGGTGATAGTAGTATAAAGTTGGATAAGAATGTATTGCAAGAAAATCGAACAAAGATTGAACATGCTATGGATCAGTTTAAGGAATTGGAAAAACAACTGAAAATAAAGCAGTTTTCCAATGAAGGACTAGAATTACAAAGTCAACAGAAGCGATCACGATTTGGTGATGATGCCAAGTATGAAGAAGCATGCACTTATATAAATGAAGTTATTGAGCAATTGAATGGTCAAAATGAAGAGTTAGATCAAGAGTTAGATTCGTTAAGTGGTCAACTGAAAAGAAAAGGTGGTGCGTCTATACAGCTGTCTATCGATGATGTCAAGTATAAAATAGAAAGAAACAATTCACACATAACTAAATTAGAGGAAGTTTTGGAAAATTTGGATAGTGATAGATTGGATCCTGCTAGAATAGATGACATCAAAGATGATTTGGATTATTACGTTGAAAACAATCAAGATGAGGATTATGTTGAATACGATGAATTCTATGATCAACTAGAAATAGATGAAGAAGACGAAGTCGAAGTTGAAGGTTCATTGGCACAAATGGCCGCAGAAACTGAAGATGAGAAGAGGGCAGAGGAGGAAAGAAAAGAAAGGGAGAAACAGCAACAGCAACAGAATCCACCGAGAAGTGCTTCCTCTGCAACCAGCTCCTCTAATCTTGAAAATAATGGCGACTCACCTTTAGGAACTGAGGCTAAACCACTGGTATCATCTTCAACAACTGGAGCAGATCAAAGTCAGAATAGCCCATCCTCGACGTCTGCCTCATCAACCCCAGTTAAGAAATTGAAACCTGCAGTTACTCCTGCTCCTGCACCTCCACCACTAACCTCGTATTCTAATGCTATTAAAGTAGCCCAGGCAGAACTTTCGGCTTCAGCTTCAGCTGCAAATACCGCCAATAACGTTACAGCCAACGACAACCATAACAGCACACAGATGGCATCGCCATCAGCAAGCAATACTAGTAATAGCACCCCAGCTGCAGTTAAGGTGTTACCACCAGGCTTGAACAACCAAGATTCATTACTTGGCACAACTATGAAATCTGGATCATCATCACCGCTTATTAGTAATACTAAACTCAATAACAATAATGAATTACATTTAAGCAGAACCCAGCTGCCATTGGTTTCTAATGAAAATAAGATTTTCACTGATACCGTTTCCCGTATTGTCAATGTTGCTCATAGTAGGTTGAATGATCCATTGCCATTACAGTCCATTGCCAGTTTGTTAGAAAGTTCATTATTGAATTGCCCTGATTCGTATGATGCCGAAAAGCCTAGACAATATAGTCCGATAAATGTCCATCCTTCACTGATAGACTATCCTCAGGAACCAATGTATGAGTTGAACAGCAGTCACTATATGAAAAAGTTTGATACAGATACGTTGTTTTTCTGTTTCTATTATGGAGAAGGAGTCGATAGCATTGCTAAATACAATGCTGCTAAAGAATTATCTCAACGAGGATGGGTGTTCAATACCGAGTTTAACCAATGGTTTGCTAAAGATGGTAAGAACGGTGGTAAAAATAGATCTATGTCAGTTATACAGAGAGAAGATGAAAATAGCACAATTCCAGGAGATCATAGTGATGAATTGCGTGAAGCACTTGATGATAATGGCGATACACCTGGGAACTATAAATATTTCGATTATGAAAAAACTTGGTTGACTCGTCGAAGAGAAAACTATCAATTTTCTAACGAAAATAGACATGTGTTTTAGTTTGGGACCAATGTGCCCTGATGTCATGGAGTTGTTTATTTCGCTGCTGCCTCCTTGCATTTTATATTTCATAAATATATATTTGTACTATTATTGTATTTGAACTAAAAAGAACAAATCGCAAACAAAGAACAAAAACGCCAACTGAAAAAAAAAAAA
>JAKTVG010000496.1:0-15551 GCA_030557085.1 Candida gigantensis
TTGGGTGCTGCTTATGATAAACATTTCGGTGGTAGAAATTTCGATGTTGCTATTGCTGAACATTTTGCTAAAGAATTTAAATCTAAATATAAGATTGATGTTCATGAAAATCCAAAAGCTTATTATAGAGTTTTAGTTGCTGCTGAAAAATTGAAAAAAGTTTTGTCTGCAAACACTCAAGCTCCTTTCAATATTGAATCAGTCATGAATGATGTCGATGTTTCATCTTCTTTAACAAGAGAAGAATTGGAAGAATTGGTAAAACCATTATTGGCTAAGGTTAATGTTCCAATTGAAACTGCCCTTAAAGAAGCTGGTCTTACCGCTGCTGATTTGGATTCTATTGAAGTTATTGGTGGATCTTCAAGAATCCCAGCTGTCAAGACTAGAATTGGTGAAATTTTCGGTAAACCATTATCTTTCACTTTGAATCAAGATGAAGCCATTGCCAAGGGTAATGCTTATATCTGTGCTTGTCACTCCCCAACTGTTAGAGTTAGACCATTTAAATTTGAAGATTACAACCAATACAGTGTTTCATACTTTTGGGATAAAGAAGAAGAAGACGATGATCATTTGGAAGTTTTCCCAAAGGGAGGATTATTCCCATCTACTAAGATTATTACTTTATTCAGAAAGGGACCTTCATTTGAAATTGAAGCTAAATACACCAAACCAAATGAATTACCAAAAGGTACTGAAACATTTATTGCCAAATGGAAACTTAATGGAGTTGTACCAAGTCAAGGTGAACCATCAATTGCTACCAAGATAAAATTGAGAAATGATCCATCTGGTTTCTACACTATTGAAAGTGCTCATACTGTAGAAGAACAATTGGTTAAAGAGTTGGTTGAGCCAGCTGAAGGTGAAGAAGTTGATGAAGATGCTGAACCACAATATAAAGAAGTTAAGAAATTGGTTAAGAAGAATGATTTGACCATTGAATGTGAATCAGCTGCTTTACCAGATGGTACTTTGCAACAATACATTGAACAAGAAGCATCTATGGTTATGGAAGATAAATTAGTGTTTGACACTGAAGAAAGAAAGAATCAATTGGAAGAATATATTTATGACTTGAGAGGTAAATTGGATGATCAATACAAGGATTTTGCTAGTGATCAAGAAAAAGAGAAATTATCTGGGTTATTGATGAAAGCTGAAGATTGGTTATATGATGCTGGTGAAGACAGCACCAAAGCTAAATATATTGCTAAATACGAAGAATTGGCATCTATTGGTAATGTTATTAGAGGTAGATATTTGGCCAAAGAACAAGAAAAGAAAGAACAATATAGACAAAAACAAGAAGCTTCACAATCTGCTGCTATGGCTGAAAAATTGGCAGCTCAAAGAGAAGCTTCTAAGAAACAAAAAGATACTGAAGGTGATGTTAACATGGATTAAGGAGTTGACTTTTGATAGTTTTGTTAATTTTGAGAGAGTTTTCTCTTTTAGTTTATAGAATTTTATATTTATTTCTAGGGAAATTAAAACTACATTAATCCGTTTTAAAAATTGGTTTGTTATTGAACGTGGGTCCGGGGGGCAGCACTCGCCCAGTCGGTGTTAAAAAATAAAAATAAATACTGGTGTCATAATCTCCGTTGACATCGACCGACCGGAGGCGGCCGAAGAAAATAAAAAATTATTTTCATTGAACAGTATGCTAGAAGAACGTTTGGTTTGTACGCACGGGGTTTCCCCCTAAGCAAAAAAACATTATGAAAAACCTGAAGAAAAAGAAAAAATTTTCTTCTCTTGGGTTAATAGTAAAAAATTTCTTTGGGGGGAGAGAGAAAGGCAGAATACTACTATGTAGAAATTGGTTGCCTTAGAGAATCAAATCATCTTGTGCCAAAACGTTTCTCTATCTTGTAAGCATACATTGTTTGACATTTATAAAGCATACTAATAGTACATTTATATATGGTCTCACTCAGACAGTACATTTCCATATTAATTGCTCCTCTTATCTTCATCAGGCAAAGTAATTATTTACACCTCTTACGTAATCCACGTGAGTGACAACCTCTTTACTGAGACAGAGACTACCAGAGAGAGAGAGAGAGAAAGTCAGACAAAAAAAAAAAATCTAAATTTTTGAGATTTACAAAACAAACAAAAAGAATAGTCTCCTCATCAACATCATCTTGCATTCATTCATTCCTTCTTATACTATCCAGATAAGGAGATAGCTGGTATTTTTTTTTTTGCCAATTGTATTATCACGGGATTATTAATAGACACACCATCCACACAATATACACATCCACATCCCACACCCAAATCCAAATACACATTCACCATAATCATATATGCCAAACACCAAGTCCAAGCTTTCGTTGGCCATACAACAAGCTGATTCGGATTCACAGCAGCAGAATCAGAAAGGCAAAAACCACCTCCATAACCTCCACAACAACAACCATACTCATCATCATCACCAGCATCATCACCCAACAGATCATCAGCATAAAAGGACACCTTCATACAATAGTAACTCCACCGGGTTTGCACCAATAACACCAACCAAAAATGCATTAAATACAATGTCTAATGATTCTGCCAGTCAATACATATCTTCAAGCTTCACGGAAAATTTCAAACCTTCGCCACTGTTATTACCTAATTTGATACAGCATAGTACACCGTATGTGTCAACTACACCGTCCTCAGTGAAACATTTCAAACCGGAATTATCTTCGTTGACTACTGCGTTTACTGATAATGATTTGCATAGTAATTATTCTAATGATGAAGAGTTTGAACAAGAATTTAATATTAATGTGAAGCATAAACACAATTTCAAGATTCAACCACATCAAAACCAAGCAAACGATGTCACTAATCAACAACCTCAAAAAGATATCTTACAAGACCTACACTCACGGAAAACTGAAAACTATGATGATGAAGAAGAAGGGGTTGATGAGGACGACGACGATGATGACGATGAAGAACCAGTGAACCCTGCGGAGGAGGAAGATTTAAAAGATTACGTGCCTGGGGGTTATCATCCTTGCTTTATTGGCGAAGAATATAAAGACGGCAAGTATACATTAGTTAGAAAATTAGGTTGGGGACATTTTTCAACTGTATGGTTAGCTCGTGATAATGATAAGCATTGTCATGTTGCCATGAAAGTGGTACGTTCGGCAAAACACTACACCGAGACAGCCATTGATGAAATCAAGTTATTGGATAAAGTCACCACATCTGATATTCATCACCCGGGTCATCAGCATGTTATACAATTATTAGATACTTTCACTCATAAAGGACCTAATGGAGTCCATGTGGTGATGGTTTTCGAAGTTTTGGGAGAAAATTTACTTGGATTAATTAGACGTTATAAACACCGTGGAATCCCAGTAGTGTTTGTTAAACAAATTGCCAAACAACTATTATCAGCTTTAGATTTTTTGCATAGGAAATGTGGAGTGATCCATACTGATTTAAAGCCAGAAAATATTTTAATTGAAATAGGAGACGTTGAACAAATTGTTAAATTGGTGGAGGAAGAGAATGTGCAACGTAAATTGCAAAGAAAATTATCCAGAACTAATTCAAAGACTTCTACTTCTACTCCTATTAATGCAACACCAAATAATTCATTTACTTCTAACCACAAGACCAACCACCATGATTCAATTGTATCACCCACCTCCAATTCTACGACAACTGCAAGTTTTTCCAACCAATCCCCATCATTAGGTAGAAGTGGAAGAAGAACAAGGAGAGCCACTTTAATCACAGGTTCACAACCATTGCCTTCGCCATTAAGAAGTTTTAATAAATCATTTACCAATATCTACGGTTTGTCTTCATCAACAACAAATACACCCGTGAGAACAATTTCCATAAATAGCAACAATCATAGTTTTATTAACAATAATAGTAGCGGATTGGCAACAACCACAGAGGCCCATGATGAAGATGGTGGTGAAGAGCATACTTTGAATAATTCATTATCATCAATGTCAATTAGTAATTCCAATTCCAACTCCAATTTGAATAGTTATCAACCTGCTTCTAGTAATGTTGACCCTGTACAAATCCCACAAGATTCAAATTATTCAATAGATGACTCCTCAGCCAATGTCGAAGATATAATCAATGAGGATGAATTGATATCTGTAAAAATTGCCGATTTGGGAAATGCATGTTGGACAAATCATCATTTCACTGATGAGATCCAAACAAGACAATATAGATCACCAGAAATTTTGATTGGTTGTCATTGGGGTGCTCTGAGTGATTTATGGTCATTTGCATGTTTGATATTTGAATTATTGACTGGTGATTATTTGTTTGATCCAAGAGATGGTAAGACATATAAGAAAGATGATGATCATATTGCACAAATTATAGAATTGATTGGTCCAATTCCTACTCAAATGTTGAAAGAAAGTTATTATGGAAGAGAATTTTTCAATTCAAAATTTGAATTAAGAAGAATAATGAAATTGAAACCATGGAGTTTACAAGATGTCTTAATTGAGAAATATAAATTCGTATTAAGTGATGCTATTGAAATCAGTGAATTTTTATCACCCATGTTACAAATTCGACCAGATGAAAGAGCAGATGCTGGTGGTATGTTGAATCATCCTTGGTTACGAGATGCATTAGGATTAGAAAATGTGGTGTTGGAAAGACCTGTTGGTGGATCAGGTGCCGACATACCTGGATGGGCAAAAGAGATTACACCATCACAACAACCTCAGGTTTCTCATCAATCGCTGCAATCTGGTGAAAGCAGCCTTGGACATAAGGGCCAACCTTTCTATCATTAATCTTTTATTTTCTGCATATTTTATGTATACATTTATATAAATTTTTTTTATTTTTTTTTTAAAAAAAAATTGTTATTGGCATTTGGTTAGGGTATGTATATAAATAGTTTTATTGTTGGAGCATTCGCTAACAAGGTAATAAAAATAGAAATAATTGTTTAATAGTCTCCGTAAGTCTGTCTTGTTGATACACTTTATGGCGAATCTGAAGTCGTGTGTATTTATCAACTTGTTTGTTCGGTCTCCTTTTTTTTTTTGCGTTGGCACCAGTTTGGCAAAGCAACGAAATTTAATCAATCAGATCCCACACTCCACTGCGCCCGCCATTACTCCAAACTCTCCATCTATTTCCAAGCTCAATTGATATATATATACAATGTTACAAATAGAACAAAATAATTTACTAATTGAGAAAACATTGACGGAAAGATTATTCCCTGGTCAAGATTCCTCATTAAAATCTTTAGATAGAATTGTTTCTGATTTTGATTTTACAACTTTCCATTTACTGACACTTCCTGGTGATAAGAATTTTTTATTAATTTCCATAACATCAAGATGTTGGGATGATTTAACTAAATATGGAGTTGTTGAATATCTTGATAATAAATATCAAGCATTTAGTTCTGTTTTGAGTATATTATCCAAAAACGATATTGAACAAGGGTATAATTATTCATTGGTTTTGGATACTACTGCAGCTATTGAACAAGATGAGGATACTAAATTGGGTTTAATAAGGGAATTATCCAATTTGAAAAGAAATGCAATGGCTGCTCCTTTTGAACAAGCCTTTCAAAGATATGATGAATTACTGAAGAAATATGCGGATAGTAATACATATGCAGAAGAAATTCAACAAGAATTATTCAATGAACCAGTATCTGTTATCAAATATCGTGGAGTTGATGAATGTATTTATTTAAAACCATCATTTGATAGAGTCACTGTTATTTTCTCAACTGTTTTCCAGGATGAAACAGATAAGATTTTCGGAAAGGTGTTTTTACAAGAATTTGTAGATGCAAGAAAAAGATCAGTTCAAACTGCTCCTCAAGTATTGTATTCTCATCTGGAACCACCATTAGATATCCAAAGTGTTATAACTACCAAAAAATCAGATGATAATAAAGGATACGTTACTTTTGTATTGTTCCCACGTCATCTTGTTGTACAGAAACGAGATAATTGTATTTCTCATATTGAATTGTTTAGAAGTTATTTCCATTATCATATCAAATGTTCTAAAGCTTATATGCATTCAAGAATGAGATTTAGAGTTAAGGAATATTTAAAGATATTGAATCGTGCTAAACCGGAAAATTTCGATGATGAAGGGAAAGTTATTGAAAATAGGAAAACCGCAAGTGGTAGAAGATTTGATGTTAGAGCATAATATAATCAATATCCCACCCCTCTATAATCTATGTGTATGTACAAGATATATGTATTCAAATAAAAAGAAAAGTTTTTTTAATCCTATTTAAATAATCTCTATTTTTTAGGTTTCTTAACACCATATTTAGATCTTGAAGAAGCTCTATTAGCAACCCCAACCAAATCATAAGCACCTCTAACCAAATGATACTTTACACCAGGAAGATCTTGAACTCTCCCACCACGGACCAACACCACATGATGCTCTTGTAAATTATGACCTTCACCAGGTATCAAAGCACTAATGATATTACCATTATTTAATCTTACTCTAGCACATTTTCTTAAAGCTGAATTTGGTTTTTTAGGTTTTAAAATCATTATTCTTAAAACTACTCCCTTTTTGAATGGATTTTCTTTTAAATCTGGAGATTTGGAAACACGTCTTTTAACAGGATCGAAATGTTTATAATGTTGAATTTGATTCAATGAAGAGTAACGTATTTGATTGAAATTGATCATTGATGATGGTGTTGTGGCGATGGATGGTTTGAATGATTGTATGTTTGAAGAAATTGATTTCATGTATGAAGTGGTCGCACTTGTGGCGCTAGGTTTGGATAACCTGAGACCATTGAATAGGGATCTAATCATGGATGGATATTGGTGTTAATAAACAGTGGATATGTATGAGAGGATTATCATGAAAAAAAAATTTTTTTTTTTTTTGCTTTGGTTCATAGTTTCCAGTAATACGTCCAATTGTTTTATCACGAAAAAAAAAAAGTAGAACATCTAGTTGTTTGTTTTCCACCCCAATACCAGTACCACGGAACCGGAAAAATGTTTAGAGCAACCACTTTATTAAGATCATTGAAAGTGACTTCAAGATCTACCCCAATTCTTAAATCCATCAACGCAACCCCATCTATCCTTTTCAAACAACAACAACCACAACAACAATTTCAATTCATCCGTAGTTATGGAGCATTTCCAGAATTGACCAAAGATTTAGCTAAAGAAAGAATCATTGAGTTGTTGGAAGGTTACGATAAGATAGATCCTTCAAAAGTGGAAATCACTGAACAAAGTTCATTCACTACTGATTTAGGTTTGGATTCTTTGGATGTAGTTGAAGTCATTATGGAATTGGAACATGAATTCAACATCCAGATCCCTGATAATGAAGCAGATAGTTTGAAAACTGTCGGTCAAACAATCGATTATATCTTGAGTCAACCTGATGCTTGTTAAGAAAACAAATAAAAAACAATTTATAAAATCTTTGGCAGAAGTGAGAGTGGATGTAGCCCCATGGGTATAGATTGTTTGGACTTGGTTGTGCTGTTCCAGTAAGGGGAAGAAGAAACCAAATAACGAAACTAAAAGCTTATACGTATATATATATATTCATAAACTTACGTCTTTTTTTGTACTTTTTGTCAATATTCTAATTGTAGATATCAAATGTTTGACCATGAATCTCAAGTCTAGCAATTTTCAGAAGAATCTGGTCACGTGACTATTCTTTTTTCTCTTTTGTTCGTTCTCAAGCCAATCAGGTTTAGGCAGAAAAAAATCAGTTTGCAAAAAAAAAACCCCTACACAACTTTTCACCATACATATTCACGAATATAACTATTCATAAATTAAACACAATGGTTTCGGTATGTAATACAGCTGTAATATTTGCGGTAATTAAAGGAGAAGTAGTTTTATATGAATACTAACAATTGGGGGCAATATATAGTACATTAAAGGTCCAGCTTACAAAGCCCTTGGTCATTTTGGTAAATTGAATGCACCATTGGTCAGATCATACATTCCAAACTTGGTTATTTGGGGAGGTGCTGCAGGTGCTGCAGTTGCCACTTTCACTGAAGGTGTTCCATTGTTCCAACAAACATTTTATGATAAAATCCCATACTTTGGTCAACATTGGATCAAAGATGTTGACCCAGAAGATATCCCTATTTAGAGAAACAACACCAAAAACAAAACACACAAGCATAAATGAAGAAGAGGATGATGTTAAAATATAGAAAGTTTGTATAATTTTTTTTGAGTATTTATGGAATATATATAATTATATTTTTATCATGATCATCACGTTTCAAGTATTCCAATTCAATCAAATTCTCAATCACTGATTTTAATTTAGTCATTGTGACTGGTTGTTTATGATGTAATTTGGATATTGATTTATTTAATAATTCAATAATTGTTAATTCTTGATCTTGTTTCATTATTTTAACAATACAACTTTTAAATTCTTCTGTTCTATTAGTTTCAATGGTAGATGTAAGCAGCAGCAGCAACAGTTGACCATCTGCTTGTTGTCTGGACGATTCTTTAATCATTGGCAATTTGATCTTGGTTGATTTATCCGTGAATCCTTCATTATAATAATATTTGTCATTACTATTGTATAAAATATTGTATTTATCAATTGTCAACGAAGAAAGTATCTTGCTAAGAAACCCGGTGCTTTTTATACCAGTTAACTCCGCCAATTGACTAATAGTATATCCTGAATCATCTGTAAATAATAAAATAATCATTATCTGTAATAAATTACCAGTTATTTCTTTAGTTCCTTGATTGAAAATTGCAGATATAGTAATTTGATGCAATTTATAATTGGACCAATCTAATTTCCTGTTTTTAAATTTGACATCTAATTCATGATACTTCTGTGTCATTTCACTCAAGATAGTTTCCAATATAGGAGATATTTTCAACTCTGATAAATCTTCAGTATTTGGGATATCTGGCCATTGTTGCTTATCCAAAATTAATGGATTGAATTCAAACGAGTCTGACAATAATTTTGATTGTGAAGTTGATGATGATGGTAATGGTAAAGGTGCAGTGATTAATGATTTGAAGTTATCTTTGGAATAAATTAAATCATTAAACATAACGGTTAAACTTAAAACATCCTCATCATTCTCTCCCACAATCTTAATTAAGGAATTAACAAAATTTTGTTCATTTTCAAATTTGAATTTTTGATTTAATAATAATAATCGTTTAGATAAATCTTTTTTATAAAAATTAATAAAATCCTTCTTATTGTTTATAGCTTTGAATATAATCAATGAATTTTCTTGAAATTCATTAAATTTTAAATCTTGTTGCTTTTTCTTAAAGAAATTATCACAATATTTACACAATTGATAAATAATCATTGAATTAATGGCACTTGTACTATTATTGATTGCTTTGATTAATGAATTACGAACTTCAAATTCAAATTTATCATCAGCAGGGATATTTTTGTTAATCAATGTAAGAAGTTCTTTATATTGCTTTACTAATTCCTCAACCACATTAAGATTATTCAGTTTGTTGTTAGATTTATTCAGATCAACAATCAATTCAAACTTTGATTTTGCATAACACCCCCATTGGTAAATAAGTATGGGGATAGCACTTAATCCAAAATCATTGGAACTATTAACACAGTATTGATAAACAATTTTAAATTCTTGTTGATCACTTATTAAAAATGGTAATATTTCAGGTAGTAAATTATTAAAATCATAAAAAATTAAATTCCAACGTAATTTTTGAAATAAATCTTTAATAAACAATTTATTTTCATCAATTGATATAAAAAATTTTAAATTTACATTTATTGCATGTAAAACTTGAGGAATATAATTTGGCACATTTTCATTTTTCAACCAAGTTGTTTTCAATTGATTATAATGTGTTATAATTGACTCTGTTACCCGTTGATGGTAATCAAAACCCGAATCTTGTTTATTCATTTTCGTCAATAGACTAGCGAGTTTGTGACTTAAATCATTAATGTTCAAATCAGACATATTCTGGTCCTCTGGATTTTGCAATTGATTATTCTCTCTCCATTTACATAGTAATTCACAATAGCTAGTTATGATCTTATCTGATATCACATTATCTTCAATCAATACTGAATTTATAAATAATTCAATGGCAAATTTTAATATTGGTTGTTTCAGATGATGTTGAATAAGGTAATTCTTATCCAAATATATAAAAATCTTACTCAATTTAATTAATCTATCATACCAATTATCAAAAATGGATAAAAAACATTCAATATTAGAAATCACATTCAGATCATTGATAAAACTTTCATTGATTGCAGGTTTGATATTATTTTCAAAATCTTCAGTTATTTTATTCATGATTAAATCGGCCAATTTCCTCTGTTCAATATGTCGAAACTTGCATAATCTAGTGAATTGATAATTCAAATATCCATAGGAATGAGTAATTGATGAATCCAGTAATACATAATCTATGGTCTGATCAGCTAAATCTTGCAATGTTTCAAGTTGTGTAGTTAATTCAGTATCTATAGGTATATTCAATTTCTTCCGTTTAGCATTAACATCTGTTGTATTGTCGTTGTTTGTTCTATGGTATAACTTTGGTGATGGTGAAGTGGACGATAAGTGAGATATTTTTCGATCCTTGGGACGCACTACTTCTGTCGTTGTTGTAGATGATGATGCTGAAGTTAAAGTGTTTGTGCTGGCATTATTTAGATCAAGTATATTATCCATTATATTATCTGTTTCCATTATATGGCTGGAGGGTGAAAGATTATGTGTTGATTTAGAAAGATTGATCAAAGATAAAAACGGAAGCCAAAAAAAAAAAAAAACCACACAGTCAAATCACAACTAAATCAACTCATCTTCTTCACGAACACATACACACACAGCCTAAGCAACCAACCATGTCGGAGCAAAAACCAAATAAACAACAAGAAGTCAAAGAAATAACTGATCCAAAACAGCTAATAACAATATATAAGAAGAAAGGAAAATTTGATAATCAACGGAAATCATTACTAAACAATTTCAAACAATCGGAAACATACAAGAACTTACTATTGAAATTGAAACTATTAATCGAGACAAAAGTTAAACAAGATAGTAATATATTGATGAAGAATAAGGGGAAAATGGCTGCGTTGATACAGGGGGAGATGACTACTAATGATAAGAACAATGAATTGTTGAAGATTGTAGAGAAGGATATTCAAGATAAGATTATTGATAGTTTTGAATTTCATAATTTGATTAAAATGGATTTAATAGATATTCAACTGGAAATATTAGGGATAAGTGATGAAGAAATGGAGAAATTGAAATTAGCTGAAAAGGCGAAATTTGAAAAATTGAAATTAGAATCAAAATTGAAAAATATTAAACGAATTCAACAACAACAAGAACTACAACAACAAAACCAAGAACATGACCAAGATGAAAAACATCAACATTATAAGAATAATTTCAAAATTAAACATTTGTCTACGCAGAGTAATAGGGTCAGTAAACCACCAAGATTCAATTTCAGAGAGTCAAATAGCAGTGGTAGTGGAAGTGTACACAGTACCACCCCACATGAGAAAGAAGCATCCTCCTCCTCATCATCGAAACAGAAGAAGAAAGATAACATACCATTTATGATGTATTGAATTATGTTTTTTGTTTATCATGTTACATATATATATATTTCCTTATCTAATACATACAAGCGTTCTCGTGTAATATACATATCTTTTCTACTTTATTCATCTAGTTCAAATATATCAGGAGCTATAGCCATCAATTCTTCAACCACTTTACTCTTATAGCTCAAATCTTGAGCACTTGAAGAACTGTCGTTGAATATAACGGGTCCCCATATAATAGCCAATGATTTTGCATTCATTCTATTTTCCAGTTCATGTTCAGCAATTTTATTAAGATGGAACATCAATGCTCTTAATGTGAAGTATGCACCATCGGGTAATCCAAACACCAACTGGTGTAATTTTTTAGCAATGAAATGTTCATCTGTAGATTTTACAGTTTCAACAAATGATGTACTTGCAGCTTGTGTTACTAAAGGTTCAGGTAAACTTGAAAAATAATATTTCAATAAACTAGCAACACAAAACACTTCATTTTCAAAAATATTCGATGGATCAATATCTTTCCCAATCATTAAATAATTCGTGAAATTAGCATCTATCGACTCCTTTAATTTTTGAATTTGAGTCTGATTACTACTAATTCGATATATTCCAACAAGGTTCAATCCATACGATTCAATGACTTCAATACATTTACGAACAATTAATGGAACATTATCAACCCCGGCAAATTGTATAACATCTTCAATCGACGCACCAAAAGTGGGTTGTTGGAACGTGGATAATGCTTTTGGTCCATTCATTATTGGCGAAGGTTGAGCACTTGCAGCAGGATCTAATGACAGGTACAGGGTAGGTGCAGTGTCTGCAAGTAATGAGGTTGTATTTGACGTTGTTGAATTTAAATGTTGATCAGTTGTTTGTTTCTCGCTGGTGCGTGTAGGAGCAATAGTTGATGAACCATTGGTTGCTCCCGATACTGACCCTGAGCCAGACCCTGATCCCGATCCCGATCCAAATACTGATGATGCCACGCCAAAGGACTGACTTGGTTTTTTAATATGTCCTCCATTATAGCTACTTGTTGTTGCTGTTGATGATGACGCTGGTTGGGTGTTGTTGTTCCATCTGTTCGTAGCAGCTGCGTTTTTCAAATTGGCAGGAGTGTTGGTTGTGTTCAAGAAAGGCTTACCAATGTCTTTAGTTTTCACTAATGAAGGGTGCACATGATAATCAACGGGAACCAATGATCTATTGCTTCCAGTAGTTCCATTTCTCAACAAATATTGATACAAATCCCTCTCACTGTCAATATCACTAGCCATTGATTTCATGGAAGCTTTTGCAGATTGTAAAGGACTGATTAATACCCCAGAATTCATGATTAAGTTTTCATTCCATGTAGCATATTTTTGTAATTGTAAATTCAAAGCAATATCCATTTCTAAGATTAAATTTTTTAATTTTTTTGTATTATTAGGACGATGAATAACCAAGATTTCATCTTTTAATTTTTTACAAGTTGCTACTTTCAGTTTATATTCTTGATCTGCAGCATCCACTTTTCTACTCAATTCATCTTCTTGTTGTTCCACTGATTTACTCGTCAAACTAAAAGATTTCTTATTTGGATCAGACGTTTTCAATCGGTCTAAATCTTCACATAAATGGTTATATTTAGTTTTTGATTTTTCTGCTGTGATGATAGCATCAATACATTCTTTTTCTTTCCGTTTATGTTCATCTTTGATCAATTTTCTTGTTCTACTAATCGTTCCAATTAAAGATGACAATTCATCATACATGGTATTCAAAGCAACAACATATGAATTCCCAACCCCATATAAAGTTTCATCAAATTGAATGATTTTATCTAATTGAAATTGTAATGAATCATTTTTCAAATTTTTAGCATTGTTTTTCATGGTGGTACGACTTTGATTGGCAAATTTTTTCAATTGATTGTAATGATCATCTTCAATTTGTGCTTTCTTCTTAATAAATTTACTATATTCTTCACCTGTGTTCAAACTTTGCTTTAATCGATTCAATAAAACATCGATTGCCGAATCACTGTTCAATATTTTTTGGATCTTACTATCTGTGTCTAACAATTTTGCGGAGTCGGATTGAGATGCTAAAACTGGAGGAGCAGGTGGGGATGTCGTTTTGGTTAATGTACTAGCGCTACTCAAACTTGCTGACGTATCTGTCTTGCTGACTGATCTATCTGTCATGGTTACTGGGGTAATTTTATTGATTTCTAGATAGTAGGAGTTGTTGTATTGTTTGTGATTGTTGTTGCTGAATGTTGGAGTGATGTATACTTGTATGCAGAAGAAACTGTATGTGGCTCTAGTGTATTAAAGGGTTTCCAGTAATAAAGTGGGTTGATAATGAATTAATTGAACAAAGAAAAGAGAGTTTACAAAGAAGGGGAAAAAAATTTTAGTTGTTTGTTTTATTTTTGGCGTTTTCTTGTTGTTGTATTACGTAGTCAAGTCCCACACAACGAGGCTAAGAAAAAAACAAGTCATTTTAGTAGTCAGTTTTAGGTTTTAGTATGGGTCCAACTCTACTCTACTGTATCAGACTCAAACGATGAGATCATCAATCATCATCATCATATTTGATCTGCGCCTCACGTTGTTGTTCTTTTCATTCTCTCTCCGAACTTACTCTGACTCCACACCCCCCGTGGTGTTGAGATGCACGCTCAAGTAAAGAGAAGACGACAAATTTGTCATTGCTGTAAGAGTAAAGCCATTCGACATGGCTGAAATTTCAAAAACCCATTTTATAGTTATATTATATATATACTATATACAACTATTTAACCCATTGTTTGTTTCTCTGTTTCTAAAAAAACATGCTTGACCTTTTTTCATCATCGAGTCCTGGCCCAAATTCATTGACTTGTTGCTCGGCATTTGCGACTGAGAATTCTAAATCATCGTCAGTTATCAGATCCCAAAACTTGTAAATCATCATAAATGTGAATATATTACAAGCACTTCCAAAGAATAATCCATCAACATAATGTGATGCTCCACGACAAATATCATCACTGAAAACATATGTTAATACTTGACCAGCTACGAAAAAGAATACTCCCAACAATATAGAACCTAATGGCCAATATGAATCCAAGGCAAATATAACCAAGATGATTTGTGAAACTACATAAGTGGCCAATATCACTGCATTCAAAATATACGAGACAATGAATAAGGTTGTGGTTCTTCTGTAATCTAAAGCAGTGTTCCAATGTTTAAAAGTGATAAGGGAAACAATGAAATTAACTGCAAACCAAAGAAAACAAGCTGTTCTTAATATCCACGTTGATCTACTCGTTCCATCTTCCCAAAACTGGAAACACAAGATCCCATTATATAATAAACACATACAAAGGGAACTGGCAATACCAATCTGAGCAGAAACAAAATATGCATAACTTGAACTACTTGGAGGACTGACACCACAATCAACAATTAAACTGCTGACAATCAAACCAATAGCCAAATATAAGAAAAACAACATCTCTTTACGTCCAATGGCAGTATATTTGGCACGGACATTGAAAATGATAATCAATATAATTATCAACCCACCGAAATGGACAAATGCATTACCAATTTGGAAAATCATTGTGTTTGCTAATTCCACCGATCTGGCGTAACAATCTGGGACTATTCCTCGTTGAAAAAATGCTGATTGGTTGACAGCACCTATCACTGAGCATAATGGCAATGCTGTCTTGTTACATATATGATCAAATGATCCAAACGTCATTATGTTTGTATTAAGCGAATGTGATTCTTAAATGAAAAAAGACAACTGTAATTTGTTGATGATGATGATGGAAGTAAGTATAAAATGTAACAAGATTTTTTTGGGATAGCAGAAGAAAAATTCTTTCTTTGTTTCAAAAAAAGAAAAAAGAAAAAAAAAAA
>JAKTVG010000497.1:0-15489 GCA_030557085.1 Candida gigantensis
AACAATGCTCCATTTAAGAATCTTCCTGATTTAATAGTAGAAAGTATAATGGCATGTCCAGAGATTACTCGACCTTTATTACTGGCGAATATTTGTTTATCTGGTGGATCTACAAATATACCTAATTTCAAAACTCGACTAAATGATGAATTAAGAAAAGAATTACCATCTAGTTGGAAAGTTCAAGTTTTTGATAATCAAAATGATATTCCACAAGATGAATTGAGTTGGTATGGAGGAATAAATTTATCTAATGAACCTCAATTGTTGAAAGATATAAGTATTTCTAAAAAAGAATATTTTGAACATGGTGCAAATTGGTGTCAACAACAATTTGGATTCAAGAATGTATAAAAAATCTATATATTGTGTATTATTATTATTTTACTGTTCTATAAGATGATTGTAGGTGAGATATCTACTTAATAAGATCCATCCGTATCTAAACCAAACCATTTGACTGAAATGTCCATATGCCATAGCTGCGTAATTTAAACTAAGCATATTTAAGTCTGAATAAAACTTGATATCATTGAAATTATGTTGAATATTTGATTTCGATTTGGATGTGATTTTCTTCTTATTACCAAAAAAACTAACATTAATATTAATATTCATATATTTTTTAATTGCCAATGATAAATAATCAATAAATAATTCAATATTACTAAGTATAGTAAAAGTATATTTCTCCATAAAATTTAAACTTTTCAAAACATAAAATTTAATATCATCATCATTGTTAGTATTAGTATTACTTTTCCTTAATCTTTCAACATATTTTTCAACTCCATGAAACAAAGAAATATGATTAGGATGATTAGAAACCCCTTGATCATCAAATGTAATCAACACTTGTTGTTGTTCATGTTTAGGAATTTTTATCAACAAATTATCATTCAAACTATTAATTATATCTTCAACTGCCCAAGTTTCATTCATCCCATCTTTATACCCCAACACTTTTACATTTTCTTCTCCTATTCCTAATATTTTCGCTGATGAAATCAATTCAAACTTACGAACTTGATTCATAGATTCGATATAATTCCCACTTGAGAAACAAATGATATTAATAACATTATTATATTTGGGTTTATTCAATTCAATTAAAGATGGTCCAAAAAACATCACTTCATCATCAGGATGAGCAATTATTAAATTAATTGTTGAATTTATAATGGGGAATTTCTTAGGAATAGTTAATGAAGTATATGGATATATTGAAGATTTGAATTCTTGAGATTTGATTTCTATATTTGTATATTTGGTTAATGTTTGTGGGATTATTGTTGTTTGAAAAATCCAAATTATGAATGCAATAGCATAAAATTTGAGGAGTAGTGACGGTAGTTTGAATATCATGATATAGATATTTTAATAAGATGATTGTAATGTGTTTGATAAAAGAATGGGAAAATGAATTCAAGTAAAAAAAGAAGTAGGAATTGAGTAAAGAAAGTGGAGATTTTAGTTTGAGATGGGAACAGGATTTGATAGTTGTTGAAATTGTTCTAATAATAGTGCAACGTGTTGGTTATTGCTGTCATTCATTTTTTCCGTTGCTCAACAAAAATGGGAGTTGCAATTTCTTTTCTTTTCTTTTCTTTTCCTTTCACAGTACAATACTCTACAAAATATATTATGTGCTACCCAAAAACTCACAAAACAAAAACACTGTCAAATTTGCAACTAATAATATCATCCACTATATATATATATATATATAAAACACATTTTACTTCTTTCTAATAAAGGTATATCCAGTGTTCCAAACTAAATCAACCTTAGTTTCATTCAAATCCCATCCAGTCACTTCAAGCAACTCATCAATAAATTCTTTCCCCAACAAATCACCACCATTAGCTTCTTTATAACTATGATAAGAACTATAAGTTCTTAAATAATCAATATAACCCAGGATAGATAACTCAGTTTTTTTCAAATCCAAATCAACTTCATCATCAGCATATGGTTTTTTATCCAAACTTGGTTTGAAAGTATTGATAACAACATCACCATATAAATCTTTAGGAATATGATTATTTACTTCCTTACAGAAATCTTTCAAGATTGATCTACCTGGTTGTTCCCAATATGGACCAATATAATCAGCATCATCATAAATATACTTATGATACAATTTATAAGCCAATTCAATGATTTCCTTTTTACTTCTTAATTTCGGGTCTAAACTAGGACCTTTGAAATCAATAATTATCGGATCATTATAAAAAAAATAAGCCAATACTCCAGTGCCATCCTTTAATAATTCCGCACTATTCTTAAAGAATAAATCATAATCTTGGAACCAATGGATACATTGAGCAGCAGTGATTAAATCAATTGTTCCAGGAACGATATCTTTTGTAGAAGTGGCGGTTTTGGAATTAACAAAATCTTCAACTGAACCAGTAATAAATTTGATTCTTTGTTCTTCTTCTTTTGGGGAAATACCCAATTGTTTCAAATTGGTATCGATTAATGAATTGGCGGTGTTGATCATGCTTGGTGATAAATCTAAACCAATTACATTTTGAGAAATGTTGAGCAAAGGGTAAGTAGCTACTCCTGTACCACAACCTAAATCAATCGATTTGTCAATTGGTAAAGTGATTTCATTTGTCTTGGTGAGATATTTGGTTAAGATGTTGTAAAATGAAGGTGGGTAATGAGGACGGAAGGAATTATAATTCAATGCTTTGAAATTTGATTTGGAAAATGTAGACATTTTGTAAAAAGGATTGTTTGTTTGTTTGATGTTATAAAGAAAGAGTAGAGAGAATTATGAAATTTGATTGGGGGTTATTTGATCCTCTATTTATAGTTGAAAAATCAGTTCAAATGTTGTATATGTTAATTATCAGAATAGGAATAAATCAACGGTATTAGTCAAAAACACATATTGAGAATTGGTGTTGGGTATAAATTCCTGAGCCCCATGGCCCATGTTTCGTCGCTTTCTTTCCCCTTCCCCCTCAAAAAAAAGCAAAAAATTGCGGAGTTTAATTTTTTGTTTTGTTTTGAAACTTGAAAATATCGGTGCCGTAAACCGGAAAACAAAAACTTTTTTAACTTTATTGCCAAATCAAGCAAGAAGTAATGGTAATTAGCCAGAGGAAATGACCCATATCATCATGATTTTCCTGAGTGATCCTATATAAGTCCGTCTCTACATTTTCAGGGTATTGCCGTGTGCATGTGAATTGACACTTTGCTTGGCAGATTAGATTGGTATTCTAGAACAACAGTTGGTAATAATAATTTATAATATTGTGTGCGCAAGTAATCATCAAAATCATCAAAAAACTGAATAATACTAACTAGATCACTCTAGAACTTTACCGATGTTATAACAAATACTTTAAAATAAGTTTCGTAAATTCTAAAATTGTCTATAAAATACAAATAAAAAGTAAAAAAAAACTGTATGTTTGTCTATACTATTTTTTTTTTTTTTATTCCATACCTACCCAAACATCTCCATAATAAGTAAATAAATCTTGAGCTTGTTCATCAAAATTAACAACTTTACCAACATGACGATTATATTTCCCTGATTTAGTGTTTCCACCAATTTTATCATAAGCACACCACATATATCCATTACAATATCTTGGATCCATAAACCAACCTTTACTTGGTTCATCATCTACATTAACTGCCCAAATATCTAAATCCATAGGTGGGATAATTGCTGATTCAATACGTAATGGAGAATGATAAAAAGTTTTAAAAGCTTCTAATTCTTTTAAATGTTTTAATCTTGATCCATGACTAAATTCTTTTTCAAATTGAACTTTTTGATTTTGTCCACAAAATAAAAATCCTGAATTCATCCAAACTAATGCTTCATCATCACTACTTACATGACCTGGATGAGGGGAACATAATTCTTTTGATTCATGTGGTGTACCATCTGGTTTTGCTCTTTCTAAATCAGGAGTAATTGCACCTACTCCAGCAGCATAATAATCATTAAATACAAAATTTTCTTGTCCATTAATTGACATTGCTAACCAAAAGATTTCTTTATCTCCATGAATACGTCCATTTATTGGTCCATAAAAGTTTAATTGTAACATCATTAACATACAATTGTAATGAATATCACGATTCAATACAACAACACCTGATTCCATTTGATGGAATAATCCTTTGAAAAATGGGATATTTAATGTAGTTGAAGTCATTATTGGAATATTAAACATAACTGAATCTAAAATTGAAGGACCTAATTTTTCAAAAAATTTAGCATCTGATTTTGGTCTTGTTTCATAAGTTGTTCTATCTTTATAAAAAAATGTACCTGATTGTAAATAACCAGTTAATTTAAAAAAATATTCTGGTGATTGCATTAATACAGTATCAGCATCAATTAACATAAATTCATCAAATGAATTAAATAAAGTAGCTAAGAATTTATTAGCAAATTTTTTAAATTTTTCCTTGTAATCTGAATGAATAACATTATAAGTATTTACAAACCAAATTTCTTGCTTTGGTAATCCACCATTTGATAAATAATCTTCTGGGAAATGATTTGCAACTCTTTCAAAAGATTTAGGTACACTAACAATGACTTCTCTCCCCGCGGTAACAATTTTATCTTTTGTAGTTTTGGATAAATTATCATAATAAATGATTTGAATAGGTAATTTATTATTTAAAGCTCTTAATAAATGAATCAATTTAACAGTATCATCAACATGAGAATCACCAATTGATAAAACTATCCCCTTACCATTACTTTTATGTCTTAATTTATTTAAAAAAAAACTAGATGTGAAATCAGTATCTTTATGTTTTTGACTCCCATCTTTAATATATTCATACATTTTAGGTGGATGATATTGTACTGTACCTGTCCAACGTTCAAAAACGGGGAATTCAAAAGATAACCAAGGATAAACACGATGTTCTAAAACGGAAGAATCTAAACTATGGAAATTAACTAAAGTTTCTTCTTTACTTGATTTAAATTGTGGAGTGATTGGTTTTTTCAGTGCTCTTCTTATCCCATCAACAATTTTAAATTGATCATTTATAAATTGATTTGTTTGTTTGATTTGAGTTTTATTATCATTTGTAATATAACATTTATTGAAAACTCTTAAAATCAGTACATGATCAACTATTTTTTGTTCATATGCCATTGTTCTATTCCAAAATTGTTGATATTTAAATTCAATAAAATCTTCAAATTCAGGTAATTTTTCAATTTCATTAATATCTTTGTTATGTTCTTTTGAAAATTCATTTTTAAATTCTTCCAAATGCCATTTTTTATAATCATTATATTTAAATTCATTTTTATTTTCTAAATCCATTTTTTCATTTGGATTAAAAATCCAATTATTATCATTAACAAATAAATTTTTAAAAAATAATTCACATCTTTGATCAAATCTTAAATTTCCAAAAATTGAATCAATTTCATGTTTTTTAAATATAGAATCATAAACACTAGCATGAGAATCTATACTTCTAACATCTTTTCTTTCCTTTTGAATTTGTTTTTGTAATAATTTAATAGTTAAATCACTCTTGATTTCTTTTCCAGCATCAGGATTTAATAATTGATCATTATTATTATCATTATGTATATAATTGTCAGTATCATATTCATTATATATTGAATAGTCCGATAACAAAGAAGAATCTGAAGATGGATTTAGACTATATGAATTTAATAGCCATATATTGATTATTAATAGCCATATTATGATACCAGAATAAATGATGACTCTTTGACGAGATCTCTTTATATTTAATTTTTCAATCATTATTTAGTTGTTGTTGTTAATAAAAAGCGAATGTTGTGAAACCAAGCGAATGTAAGAATTAGTTATTCAATGAAAAAAAGAACAACAAAATGAATGGTTAACAAGGGTCCTCTTGTCGATATAATAGTTAGATGCAATGTATAATAATTTATAGTAGTAATATTATTTAGTATGTTGTGTACCCCTTTTATGTTCAATGCAGTATGCAGTATTTTCTTGTATTGCTGGTGCAAAATCAAATTAAGTCAGGGGGTGGGGGGGAAAGGTTGAATGAAATGAGGATACGTAAGTGTATGAACTTGGAAAAAGACGTGGAATATAAAAGTAGATGATAAAACCAAGAGAGTAGAAGGAACCAAAAAAAACAGTAGTGAAGAAGAAATACAAAGAGATATGAATGTATATTTATACTTTTCTGAAGCAAAGTGAAGTGAAGTGGCGGAATGAAATGAATAAATCTATTGTCAGAAATTTTTCTTCTTTTTTTTTTGCTGTTTGCTGTTTTGTGTCATTAACAATTTAACAAGAAAGGGGAAGAAGTATTATTATTATGAATAATAACAATAACAATAATAATGAAAGAGCCAAGGGCGACATCTAACAGAATAATAATTAACCCCCCAAAGGATTTACATTTTCCAAAAACGATTAACCGACTATGATAATAATATGGACACGGGTCTCACTTTAACTGTGGACTTCAACAAAGATCTTCCTCTAAACCTAATCAACCATATCCCTCCCCCCTTTTTACCATTCCAAATCTCTACCCAAGAATTTCACATACCCTCCCTACTCTGCCTGTTCATCTTTATCTTTCCATTCCGAAATGCAAAAGGATTACGGGAATTGAAATTCTGTTGATACTTGCTGGTGGCCCACCGTCCGTGCAAGAGACAACGGCTAAATATAGAAATATCTCACAACACAACAATGAAAAAGAAAAGAAAAAAAAACAAATCACACACACAATCAGTTGCGACTTTGAAACGAAACGTTGAAATTACAAATATTAATAATCACGTGTGGATTATTGATTGTTTATTTAATTACCCTTACGAATTAATGATGATGATGATGATGATAATCAACTGTTACAATGAACGACAATCATGAAACCCTGCCCGCCCCCCCCATTCATTCCAATTCTTGATTAAAACTCATTGAGGCGACCATGTCCACCATCAACAACACTATGAAGATTTTTTTTTTATTTTTCGCCAGCTACACAAGAAATCGAAAAGGGTGTTATCATATTGCATACAAATTTTCATGCACGGTTCACTCACAATATAAAAAAATATTATTTACTATCAGATGGAAGAGCACAAAATCAATACTTTTTATAGGCTCACAAATTCTGCATGGTATTGTTTCGCTTTGTTTTAGAGTTGAACTAAATTGGAAACTTAAGATTCTGTCAACGTAACGTCACTGCCTCACTGATGCAGTTTGGACCAACCAGCAACAAGCAAGCAAGCACTTCCTGATCTATCTATCTCTTTTGATAAATTGGGACAACTGTGTTCTTCATTTTTCTACTCCCTTGATTCTGGTATAATAGAATAATGAAAAAAAAAAAGGTTCTGCGCATATTTAAAAGTTTGCGTAGATCCTTTATATATATATATATACATTGTAATTCAACACACAATAAGGTAAATCCAAATCAAAGTAATTTAGATTCCATTCTTAAACTTAAAGATTCCTCATATAGGTAACTGCCGTTCCGTTCCAAATCAGCTAACGTTTTTCATCATCTTCATGATGATGAGTGAGTCCCCCCCCCCCCATCATGTATTTTTGATCGGACTTATGTTGCACGCCTGTCCTTTTTCTAGTAGTTGCGTGGTTGATGTTTTCCAATTAGCCTTTTTGTTTTTTTGTTTTTTATTCCAATTCCAGCCATTTCAAGCCTTGAATTGAACTAGGCTTGGGTTTTTTTTTGTATTTTAAACTTTTTGAAATTTCTTCTCCTTCTTTTCTTTCTTTCAAAAACCGCGTTTGTAAGAAAAAGCAAGCAATTGGGAAAGAAAAGTTTTTTACGAGATACATAAATATGATAAGAAAAAATTTAATTTAAACTTTGGGTTTTTTGATTGTTCATTTCAAAAAAAAAAGAATCAAACCGTGCTCTGCTGCTGCATATCTATCTTGTTATTCACGTGTTCTTCTTCTTCTATGAGATCTTGTACTGCATATACTTGACGATGAAAAAAAGTTTAATTACGCGCGCACGTGGACAGATCTCGGGGGGCAGAGCGAGAAAAAAAAATAATCTGAGATATGTTTCTAACCGTATATACGGGAAATACCAACATTTCAAAAACCGATTAGATTATCCTACCCTTGTAATCATATATCTAAGTTAAATTCGTTGATTTGCTTTGTAAGATTAATGTATGTCATAGCCCTTTTTATTTTGTAATTATAATGAGAATAGTCCATATAACAACCTTAGAATTCATTCATTTTACTTGAGAATTTCTGTGAAAAATTACTGAAAAGAACAAACTATTACGGGTATTCACTCTAATAAAGCAAAGAATCTCCACATTGCAAGTAGATATGGTGTTAGATTAAAATAAAAAATAACCACACCAATCGCATTTCTAAACTAATTCGAGTGTTTAAGAGTATTGCTGGCTTCTCTCTCTATATTTTTTCTTCTATCTTTCTTTTTTGTTTGCTGGGTATTTGTTTGTTATCTAACTGGTGCGACGCGCGTGGTTGTTGCGGTTGTTGAAATTATAATATCTATTCACTTTCGGCATCTAATACTACTACTACTACTACTACACATTGTATCTGTAAACAATGGTGGTGGTGCATCTCGCTCCCCCCTATTGTTTGATTTGTCCTGTGGCTCGACGCACTATGATTGAATTTTTTATAAATTTAAGTGGCTGCGAAAAAAAGAACAAGAACAAGTCCTGTATATAAATATAAGGAAGGCACAAGGAGTGTTTATGCGACGGAGTACAGTGCGCGCGCGATCAAGCTTAAAAAAAAAGGACATAGCCCAAGGCGAAGGAGAAGCAAAAAAAAAAAAAATGCTGTAATAGATAAAGAATAAACTAACGAGATAGCTTTTTTTACTTTCTTTCTTTCTTATCTATTGTTTTTTTGGTATTTTTTTTTTGAATTATGAGCTCGGCAGTTACGGAGTTTTTTTTTTGTTAATTCATTTTTAAAGTTTAAGATGTAAGATAATATCCAAAAATAGCAAGGTTTCGGGGGGTTATTTATATATATTTAAGTTTGAATGCCGCCTATTTTTATGTGTGGTCTTATTATTGCATCGACTTTTCTGGGTCCAGCCCGCGTGGTATGGAATGTTCCTGCCCCCCCTTTTTTTTTGCGCTTTTTTATCTGGTATCTATCTCTTAATAGATACAGATGGTTGCTGATACTCAAAAATACATCCTCATCATCTCTCTACAAATTAGTTTCGATATTCTGAACAAACAAGTTGTATATGTATATGTATAGATGTATAAAATTTATAATGTATAAATGGAAACTAAAAAAAATTAATGCCAAAGTGAAACAACAAAAACAAACAAGCAAACAAACATATAAAAAGTATTGATGAATTGAAAAATACAATATAAAACCAACAACTTGAAAAAAGCTTCCTCCTCTCTTCAATCAGCAAAAAATTCAAAGTGTGTTGTTTTAATAAAAAGGAATGAATAAACTAAACAAAATGCCCAAGAAATAAACCACGAACTCCTCTCTCCTTTTTACTGTCTTTCTTCACGTGCTTGCAGCGGTAGCTGCGGCAGCAGCAGCAGTTGATGTAAAACTTTTTGCATTAATTAATCTCATACTTAAACAAGAAAGTACATCAATTATGAAAAATGTTATGATAGGTAACCAAATAATTAAAATCATATGATTACTGATTTTACATAAAACCAGTTCTAAAGTAGATATCGTATTAAGAAATTGATTCATGAATAATTGATATGATTGAAGATTTGAAACTAATAATGTTGGTGCGTGTTGTTGTGAAGTGGCTATGATATTTAAAGATAACATGTTTTTGATTTATGATATATTAAGGTAATTAAATGTAGAGACTGTATCTGTGTATAATGCTGGGAATAAGAAATATCGTATTGATATGTGAAGTAAAGATAATGATGAATGAAAAATTAGAAGTTGTGGATTGAAAAAAAGGAAATATCCATGTACCTTTATATTAAAAAAATTTCTCAGTCTCTCCTTTTAAGGTTTCCGGATTATTGAGTATGTACGTATGGTGTGTATTTTTTCAGTGGTGATAACAAAAAAAAGAAAGTGAAAAAATATGCACAGCTACTAAAAGTTTAATATTTTTAATTTATTTATTAGACAAGAAAAACTATCCACACACACCACACATGTACGTACATACGTACGTATACTCAGCCATTTTTAGTCTGACTTACATACATTTTTAATGCAAGACTCATAATTCCATCCAGATTCCCTTGTATCCGAACTGACACACTTCCCTTCCCTTACCTTCCCGGCTATCCTCCTGCTGTTGCTGCTTCCTTATTTCCCCTTATCCCAACTATATCCGAAACATACATCCATCTATCCTAACATGTTCTTAAAACTACTACCAAATACGTGCATACATGTACTGTTATCTCTGTTCAACCTGACGTGTCTATTGTATTTTATTGTACTGAATTGTGTGTGTGTGTTTTGTTGGTCCTTCTACATTGAGTAAAAATATACACACACACTCACACACAATACACACAGCCCAATACTAGAATTGAATTGAGTTGAGAGCAACGAAAAAAATAAAAATAAATTTTTCACTTGTCTCATCTCTTTTTCTCTCCTTTCTTTCTCCTGGATTGATATCAATCCTCGATATACACACAATTACCCTTTAAAGGGGGGTTCAATTCAAAGGGGTATGTTCATCTTATCTATTTATCTATTTCCTCGATATACACACAATTACCCTTTAAAGGGGGTTTCAATTCAAAGGGGTATGTTCATCTTATCTATTTATCTTGCTTTTGCTTTGATTGTGTGGCTCATACGTTTTTAATACATTCTGATTAAACGTTTGATAAACACAACCTCCCCATTACCATGATGATTATACAAATTCTATTTTTACTTATCTACATTATTTGAAATATTTACATGTAACAAACGAATTATAATCTGAGTATTGTTATTGTATTGTGTTGTTTTTGTCCAAGTTCCGGAGTTGTTTTCCCTTACGTGTTGACATCCACCCACATCTGCTTTCCCCACCCCAAACCCCCATTACCCATGGATGGAGGAGGTGGTGGTGGTGAAGTGTCCCAATGTGGTTGTTTTGAAATTTTACAAAGGCCTAGAACAGGGATAACAGCACAACATTATAACAAGAGAAGAGAGAAACTAAAAATTTTACTTAAACTTTTATTATAATTTTTTGCTTTGCAAGATCCAATTCAGGAAGTTTTGTATACTAACCAAGTAAACACATCAATAGAAAATTATAGTTTAGAGTATAACTTCTTAATAGTTACTTTTTTTTTTTTCCAATTGAATTGAATACATATCTATACATATACGCACACTTATACACACCGATTTTAGATTTTTTGTTGTTGTTTTGTTTCTAAACTCTTGAGGCATATTCTTTTTTGTAAAACCATCACCATGTCTCTTGATGGTAGATAAGGCATGGCATCAACCACCATAACAATATTATTCCAATATTACGTATAATATTTCTTTCTATTATATTACTTGTTCAATTATAGCCCTCAGCCGTAAATGAACAATTAGGTTCCGTGGTTTTTTTGATGTCACTTGCCCCTCATCGACCCCACCATCGGATACACAAAATCTTAAATTCTCCTAATCTTAAAATCCTTCTTTCTTCTTTTCCTTTGTCTGAGGTTTTGTGTCATGATGCACCACCACCAAGATCGCCCACCTCGCCTTTGCCCTCCTTGATTTATTTATTTATACTGCTGGAACGAACTAGGTGGGTGTGTTACGCTCCCGATATTTACCGCCCCTCGCACTGGTGGTAAGTGTGATTATACCGCTGGAAGTATGCCAGATTATATTATACTTGGCATATACGTCTACCTATACTTAGCCTCGGATATACAAACCAAAAGAACCCTTATCATCGTCATCATCATCGACGGTTTGTTTTCCACGGGATGATACGATTGATTTTTATTTTTTACTTTTCTTGGGAATATTTTGTGAGCGCAAGAGTTTGATGGTAGATCTTTACTTTGAAAACTTTATCTCTCAATAAAGTATCTTTGTTCTCTCTCCCCCCCTTTTTTTGATGATAACATTTATGCAAACGTTTGGAACCTACCACAAGTTATAGTGGCTTTATTTAACCATTTTTAAGGGCAAACAATAGATTAAGAAGGAAGGAGTATGTTATTGGTACGAAATGATCTTCATCAGGTTAGGTTGATAGGTATTGCATAACCAGCAGATAAATGAATAAAATCTTTCGATTCGCTGCATTTCGCTTGGTAATTTAAGGATGGTGGGTGGGTGGGTTTGCACAATTTTTTTTTGGATTTTCTTGTCAAAAGAAAAAGATCTGCACTAATTTAAACTTTCATGCATACATACTCCGAACGTGCTTTTCAAATCAACACGCCCCGACGCCCCGAGGTTGATTGGTGGTACGATGATGATACGATACGTCATTTATCAAACGTTTGCAACCAATTTTGTAAATTAGGGATGGGGATGTGTCTTACAATCAATCCAGGCGGATTTATTATGCCAAGTTAAAAAAAAACTCGTACATATACATTAAGGGTTTTACATATATAATAATATATTGCCGAGGATTTCGGGATGGGAAATATTGTAAGGGTTTTATTGATTGAAATTTCAAGGGGGACGGCGGCGGCGGTGCACAAGTGTGGGCGAGGGAATTTTTTTTAAATCCACACTTTGTGGTGAGTGGGTTGGCCAGAGACAATACGACACGGGACTCGGGATGCAGTGGACATATACATCCGAAAAAAAAAGAGGAACAAAATAGATGGATGAACTAGACGAAGGAAGAAGCCATAACGTATCTGTAATCGATTTTGTTATCTATTCAAAAATGTATGTGCTTATTTACATTATCACTTTCATTCACATTTATACAAATGAGCCACAATTAACTTGAAGCAATAACTACAGTGTTTTTGGATTGAAAGTCCGCACCACCACCGATCGTTCTATAGAAATACGAATTTCACATTAGTATAGGAAACAAAGTCGCCGTGGGCAAATACGAATTTCGCCCAAGAAATTTTCCAATTTCCTGACAGGGGGTGGTAGTAACAAAGTCAAGTTGCTGGAAAAAAAATCGATATTCGCGCTACAGTTGGTACCAACGTTCGCGAAGTCGTGGTATAATATTTGCTTATAGCATAGAAATAGTTCGCACTGGGAGACACTCTACAGTTCGCTTCTAATATCAACTTTTCGTCACACAACTACTCGATTACGAGAGACAACCATTTAGTATTGAGTGGTTCATAGCGTACTTCAGAAACGTAGTTTGCATCTAACCTTCTTAAGCCTCTTCCTTCGTGAATTAAACTGCATTTCTGTGGAGGACGAATCTTCGTAGCTAAGATTACGAATTCTTGAATCTCAGATAACGAACTAATATGGACGTGGGAGCGAACTTTTTTTGGACTGCACGGAGAACGTCTATACCACTCGTACTGCGAAATTCTCTCCTTCGATGGTACGAATTTGGAATTTTTCTGGTACGACTTTTGCTCCATGGGTCGTGCAAAATTCGTAAATTCGTGGGACGAACTTCGATTTTTTCGTGAGCGACTTTAATTACATGGGGGGTAACGAAATTGGTATTTTTGTCAAGCGAAATCCATTCCGAACACACTGTATTTCCAATTTGTTTTCTGGATCCACTGGGGAGTTTTGTGCGGCTTTAAAAGCATACAGTTAAATCCCTCAAAAATGGGATTTGTCACAAATTGACAAGAAAAACTTACACAAACTGTATGAAATTAGCTTTGTGACATTTACAATTTAAATTCCACAAAATTGGGATTGTGTATAGTAGCACAAAGATAATCTCATACATTTTCTGGATGCATTTTCTTTGCGTAAGTTTTTCTTTGTGTAAGTTTTTCTAGTCAAGTTTGTGACACTTGAAATTTGGATGCTCCAAATTATTGACATTTATAATTTGGATGATCCAAATTATTTTTGTGATATTTTTTATCTCCATGATTGAAATTTGGATGATCCAAATTATCGATGATCATAATTTGGGTGCTCCAAATTGGTTTTGTCATACTTTTTTTCTCAATTATTATAATTTGGATGCTCCAAATTATCGATATTTATAATTTGGGTGATCCAAATTATTTTTGTGATATTTTTTTATCTCCATGATTGAAATTTGGGTGCTCCAAAAAAATACCAATTGGGCTACTCCCATGACAAAAAAAGTCACTCACTAAAAATTCAAACTTCGTCCCACTAACTATCAAATTTCGCAGCACCCATGGAACAAAACTCGTACCAGAAAAATTAAAAATTCGTACCAGTACGGGAAAAAACTTCGTGCTAGGTATTGTAGAGATGTTCGCTGTACAATCAAGAAAAGTTCGCTCCCACGTCCATATCAGTTCTTCTGCAGAGACTTAAGATTTCGTCATATAATTAATGGTGATTCGTCCTCTACAGACACTACATATATTTTAAAAAGGAAGACAGATAACTATATTAGGTGCAAGCCACATTGCTGAAGGATATTATGAACTACTCAATAGTAAATTCTTGTATCTGGTCATCGAGTAGTTGTGTGGCGAAAACTTGATATTAGAGAGCGAACTGCAGAGTCTCCTAGTGCGAACTATTTCTATGCGTAAGCGAATATTTTCCCGCGACTTCGCGAACGTTTATACCAACTGTAGCGCGAATTTCAATTTTTTTTCGAGCGACTTTGGTACTACCACTTACACGAAATTGAAAAATTTCTTGGGCGAAATTCGTACTCGTCCAGGGCGACTTTGTTTCCTACGCTGATGCGAAATTCGAATTTCCGTAGAACGACTTTAATTCTGTGGGTGGTGCGACTTTCATTCCGAACAGACTGTATATATATTTATTTTTCGGTTAAAATACTCCTCGGATCCAAAACAGATCCATGTAAATATTATCATGCATTACAGCCGATAATTACAGTAGCAATGGAAATCCGTTAAATTCGTTCTATGCAAAGTCATAATCTTTGTATTATCCATTGCAAAATACATAGGGTTTCATCTAAATTGTCTCAGATGCACAATGTTCCTTAAATTAATTTGTATTCTTTTTTTTTTGCAAAACACAATTAATTGTGCCTAAACAATACAAAATATCTGGTTCATTGTGTAATTACGGACGGCGGGTCTAGAACCCCCATCCAAATCCCCACAAACATTACTAGTATCTTCGCTTATATTATCCTTGTTTCGCATCTCCATTTGATTGTCGGTTTTATTTAAAACTGTATTCGAGAGAATTGACTGAGAAAACTCTTTCGTATTTTCTCTTCATCCAAAAGAGACTATGAAATTACAATCTACCAGACGTATGGAACTATCAATTTATGTTTTATTCACTTACCTTACTTCGCATGAAATCTTATAGGGTTGAATCTAAAAGAACTTCTTGTGTGTTCTATTGAGTAGACGGT